>CM042324.1:8745986-8825986 GCA_023566125.1 Zingel zingel
TTTGATCAGGTTCCACAGAGTTTCAACTGAGAATTTCAGAGTAATGAGAGAGAATTATTTAGCATGCACGTGGCCAAATAAAAATAAACTGATCTAAATTTGGTTTAAGTCTGAAACTATTATGCTAGTCTATGTCAATGCAAGATGCCTTTATTATATGCTTTCCTACTTTAAATGATTGCCCTGAGATTACTATTTTACATGTTTGTGTGTTGATTCAATTTTTGTGTATTGGATTCATTATCTGTGACAAAATGATTTCAACTCAAAAGTCCATTTAGCTTTTTCTGAGCTTTTAACAGCATCAGAGTCATGTTGAAATCTCAGCAACCTTTATGTCACACCAATTGTTTCTAAGGTCGAGAGTGAAACTTCCTGCTCAAGATGTCATTACCCAGTTCAATACATAAATGAAGAAGAACAAATATTTTAATAAAAAAACAAAAAAACAGATACAGATAGTCTATAATGCAATCCAATACAAAAGCACCTCAAACTACAGCCTAACAAATTGTAAGTCCTTGCTGATTTTAATTAAATAATTAATTTGACCAGACAAAAAATGCAAACTGTAGAATTACATAATAAAAGCAAAATTGGTAGCTGTGGTATTCGTAAGTATGCAGTTTAACTCCTTCTCGCTAGGTGGAGGTAGTTGAGAGCCGGCAGCACACTGGGTACCTGGGTAATCGAGGAAACTCAAGAGATTCCTCTCCGTAGCTAACAGTAGCTAGCCGGCTAATCTCCTGGACAACGCAGTTGTGGTTGTTTTATTGGCCGTTTCAGTGTCCATGTCTTTTTTCCTTTATAGTACAGCGATTTTGTAATACGCCGTCAGTGACAAAAGTGAGGCATACACCGACGGACAAGTTTAAATACGCTGGGTGTTTGGCCACTGTTGCTTTCTTCCAGGATGCTAGCACATAAGCAAGCCAGCTAGCTAGCCAACCTGCTAAAGTAGCCAAGTAGCAGCACTGCCCGAATGCTTTGAACAGCAACGCAGCGGATTTTGGGGAGTTTCTAGTCGGCCTTATGATGTCAAACAATTGGCCACAGCAAAGCCCTGGTGGGGCAAGTTCAGTGCCCAGCACGAGTAGCAGCAGCAGCACAGGAGGCACTGGGAACACAAACGGTAGCGGTGGGAGCAACGTCGTCACAAGTAACCTTAATGGTAACAATTCTGGAAATGTTGTGCCCTCCCGCACCTTGGCAGCAGCCAGCGATGGTGTTTTGTCGGTGCCAACGTTGGCCGCCGTACCGTCGTCCCGGGGCGGGTTTGCTTCTCTGAGCAGACCCTCTGCGTCTTCAGGCAGCAGAAAGAAATCCCTCCATCAAGCACCCCTTTACAACGGCCTCTTGAATTCATACGAAGATAAAAGCAACGATTTTGTGTGGTAAGTTATCTCTGGAGTGGCCGTGAAAATGTTCTTTTCTGTAGATTGTAGTTGCAGGGCATTAAAAGCTTACTGTCAAAACATTTTGAAAGCTAAATGTTGACATGCACATAACACGGCTTTTTGTCTACTTTTCCAGTCCCATTTGCTTCGAGATGATAGAAGAGGCACACATGACAAAGTGTGGGCACAGCTTTTGGTAAGTTGTTTCAATGTTTTGAAGTTTGAGAACATGACACACCCGTTGAGCTGTTTAAATACCCAGCAGAGCAACATGCAGAAAAAGAGAGTGGGCTCGTCAGAGATAACCATTTCTGGTGTTTGTCATTTTGTAAGACTTTTGCCAACATAAATAACAAGTGCAAATGTAATGTATTCATGATGCTTACATGTAGAGATGGAGAAGGACCACTTTATTCTCTTCCACCTGTCCAGCAGTTTACTCAATCCCTAAACAAACCTACACTATATAAAACGTTAACAACAAAAACATAGTTCTTTGCATTATTGAGAAAAGCCACTGTTTTGCCCATCCATGTTTTTCATAGCATTCCTTAAAGATTTGGACTGGAAATGTAGCATGAATGAACAGACTGTATGTGTGCATGTAGGTGGAGTGATTACCAATGTCAAACAGGAGTTTGAACAAAGACCGTAGTGCAATAGTGCAACAAACAGATCAAACATTTAGGCCTATTAAAAACACATACAAAAGGAACACTACTGTTTCAGTTATTTCCACAGTATTCCGTTGTTTCTCCCTCCTGCAGTTTCAAGTGTATCCGCCAGAGTCTGGAGGACAGCAACAGGTGTCCCAAGTGTAACTATATTGTTGATAACGTGGATCAGCTTTACCCAAACTTTCTTGGTAAGTATTTTGAGTCCGAGGGTTGACGTTTGTTTATGTCTAAGGTGTTGCTTAGGTCTTTTCTGCTTTCACTGATGATCAGGAAACAATTCTGAAATGGAAGAGCGGTCACGGAACATACATATTAGTATGTCAGGATATTCACTGTACTGGACAACAAAATGATCTTAGATTGAAATCATTAGATTTATTTTGTTTGACATGTATGTCATGTTTGCTACAATGAAGCAAAAGGGAAATTAATTACTTTAATTAATTGAAATTAAAATAAGGTTGAGCAAAACTACTCTTGTCATCGGGACTCAAATGTGTCTGAGAAATATATGATCAAATACACATGTTATGCTGAACAGGACAGAGTCCAGTGAAAATTCACTTATAAAGTGCTATGAAAGTAAATAACCCTGCCATTATGGTAATGAAATTGGTAGGGCCTCTATTGTTTCTCCCACGGCTAAACTGACTCACCCAAAGTTTTATTGCTTTCCTGTTTAAGTCCCACTCTGGTCTTATTTCGGTTGTATACTTATGTAGCGTTTCCACTCTTCTCCTTTACCCCATCCCCACCACCTACTCCAACTCATGTCTCCATGTTCCAGTAAATGAACTGATCCTTAAACAGAAACAAAGGTCAGATGAGAAGAGACTAAAACTGGATCATCCTGTGAGTACAACACATGCACACTGTAACTGCTTTGTCTCTCTCTACCTGTGAATGCTGTTAAACACACACACACACACACACACACACACACACACACACACACACACACACACACACACACACTTATTTTGACATTTTTAGAAAGGTCTGTTACTTGTAACTGATTGGTGTCTCTGGCCCACAAAGAATGGGTCAAGGTGGCAGGTGTTCCAGGACGTGTTGAGTCCTGACCAGGAGAACTTGGACCTAGCAAATGTCAATCTGATGCTGGAGCTCCTGGTCCAGAAGAAGAAACAGCTGGAGGCGGTAAGTAAGGGTCTAAGAGTGATCAGACATGCATTTAATTTTTTTTTTTACTCCATGGTAAAAGGTGTAATGGTGACTATTTGAGTCGCAGATGACTCATAACTTGTAATTCCATGTTGAAGACGGAATATGCAAAGTCATCTACTAAATAGAGTCATACCTGCAAACTAGTCGCCTTTCGGCGAAAATCGCCGTTTTGAATGGGGAAAATGTCATCCACGTGAATTGTGTAGATCCGGGGGGGGAGATGTGTCACCTTTTTCAGCCCTTCTGAGTTTGCAGGTATGTAGAGGGATGGGGGTTAACCGTGCATGAGAGTTAAATGTGATCAAAATGAAGTGACCATATGATTATGGCCAACTGATGCCAGTGAAAAATCGGCAGCACGGTGAATCCAGAGTATCTGCAGGTTTCGAAAAGTCTTAAAAAGCATTGAATTCAATTCCCCCAAAAAGGTATTAAAATGTCTTGAATATTTTTTTGCCTGCAGTAGACCGTCTCACTGGTGCAACAGTGGATTGGACATGCAGGAGACTGTTCAGTCTTTTTTCAGTTGGCATCAGAGCTGTAGCAAACACTGTTGCCACTGCTGGCTACAGGAGTCTCATCGACTCATAATGGGCTTAGGGGAGGAAGTAATTATTTTTAATTGGTAAATACATCCATCAATTTTATAAATGTAATTGATTACTTATAGTACGAGTTATCATAATATACAGCGTGGAAGTACTGACAAATGTGATATAAATGGCAATAAATAAATGTACTTAATTAATAATTTTGGGTTTTATTGTCCCTTCTAGTTTTTCATCATTCTTTACTGGTATGATAGTTGCAAAGGTGTTAGCTTGCATTCGAGGTGGTAATTAAAGGTCTTTTAAAAGTCTTGAATTCAGTTTGTGAACACTGTAGAAACCCTGGTATCATGGGGCCTCACATCAGGAAGGTTCTGAGGCTCTGTTTGCATGCCCCCTGCAACTCTGCATAGGATATGTTTTGGAGCAGAACCATTTTTCTGGACCAAAAAAATGAGAATATATTCAATAATATAAAAGACGAATAATCAAATGTCAAGAGTCTCCACATTTTGCTCTGGAAGGATGACGAGGAAATGTCTTAAAAAATCAGAGTTGCATCAAAACAACGGTTTTCTGAGCATGACAGCGGGGGACTATACTAGCTTTTATACAGTTGGAGGTGGTTGTTTAGTAGTTGCTCAGAAACGAACCAAAGTGCTCCGTTTCCATCATCCTTCTCTGTTTCCATCAGTTTGCTTTGTAGTCAGATCATTTTGAGACAAGAGAGCCCTGTTTGTAAAAGATTATGGCCTGCCATGTTGTTATCCTACGTTGCTTTGCGTGCAATGGCTAAGAAAACTGCAGTGATTTGGCTGATGAATGTGATTTGACTTAGGGGGCTTTGGACTGATGATTCACAATCATCGACGTTTATGCACGAGAGCTGGTCCTGTGAATGTGGTCGTATTTGAGAGAGGACAGCATGAGGAATGACATCTGGGAATTACATCTTCCATCAGTTGTATCATATTATATATCTGCAAGGAGATGCTCTAGGCTGTGTTTAAAGAGTCAACAAGTTGTTGAGTCATGTGAATGGTATTATTCAGTAGTGGTTGACATGATCCATGTGGCAGAGAGTATGTGGTTTCCCACTTACTGAGTAAATGCAGCAAAACCTGGTGCACATAGCTCTCTCAGAATAGCCTGGAACATCCCCTTTTCTTGACAATCCATGTGATATGAACACAAGTTAGAGAAAAAGAGAAGTAGGAGCCACCGCCTATCCAGTTGATCATGTCGTGTCGCATCAGCAGTAGGCATAGAGTTTTAAAATCCTAACCAGTTTTGAAATTGAGTTGCCTCACATGTGAGGAGAAATGTCACAGATTATCTGCTTTTGAATTGCAAAACTCACTCCAGGATTAGTAAGGAACAGTGGCAACCTGGACACCACCTTTAGCTTTCTCTCCGTCCAACACGTGGTTATCTTTACCCAGTAACCTGTAGACAGTTCTTGACACATTTCACCGACCCTTTCCTCCTTCATAGTTGCTCATCGGAGCTTTGGTCTACACTAGCCTGTTCTCTCTCCTGTGCCATTTTCAAACATCCTCTCTATCCCTCCTGTTGATTAGTTTCTTAAGTCAATTCAGAGATCAGTGCCATTAAAAACAGGGGTGTAACTACTGTACACATTTTTTACAGATGTCAAACAGGTATGAAATTGTCATTAGGGTTGGGCATTGTTTGGATTTTAACGATTCTGATTCCCATTCTTCCTTTCGATTCCGGTTCTTATTGATTCTCCATTCCGATTCTTTGAGTTGAAACTGGTCACATGCTTATTTCACAAATAAGAGGAAAGTTTTATTTTGATTCAATGGTGGGTTGCAGTTTTACCGGGATTTTTCAACGTAAAATAAAGCCACACCAGAGCGCCGCTTACTGTGCTCCACGGGTGCAACACAACAAGCGCCTGGCCGCTACGGAAACCAAAACTCGCGCATGTTAAATTTAGAACCCATGATCAGATTTGAAACCGCATCCTCCAAACTTCCAATAAAGAAACTATTCCACTGGAATTGTAATTTTTGAAACAATTAGTAGGAATCGGCACTCGATGCCCAACCCCAATTGTCATGGCCCTGTTGAATCTGCCAGAAGTTCAGATTGTAGCTGTAAACTGCTCGTGAATGGGGCACATAATGAGGCACAGTGATGGTGAAAAGGGGATGTTGCACTGTGTTAGTTGTCTCGACAGATAGTCCAGTAGCAGTGGCGGTCTTCATGGATGTACAGACACTTGAGAGATCATTTGAATCAAGACATTCAGTTACTACATTTTTTGACATTGAGCGTAGGCTTGGTTTTACCTTTTTGGTAAGGACATTTTTTGTATTTACAATTTATTACTGATATAAACAAACGTTTAAGACCACCAGGACACTTTCAAAACCGCTTACATGTATTTGTCTGTTTGAACAAACCTCTATGGAAATATCCGCAGTGGATGTTGTACCTTGCCTTCTTTGGTGTTTTTCTTGGTTCAGACTGCATAAAGAAGTGGCCAAATATGAGCATCAGTCCAAAATATGACTTGACTTCCTGCTCTCGATTCCTTTTGTTATGCCAGACATTCGAAACATGAGCAAGTCGTAGCCACAGTTGTCAAAAAGCATCTTCCAACACCCATAAACCCTCGGGTTTGGGATTGTTCCCTTTAGTTGAAATGAATAACATACTTGCTCCTAATAATCTGTGCCTCATTTTGATTCCTCTCTGTACAACTGCACTTTAGTTAGCAATGCTATCATTACAGTGAAAGTACCAGTGATGGAAAGAGTAATAGAATGTTATTTCAGTAAAAGTGCTGTAACTAAAGAAATTGTACTCAAGTAAAAGTACAATCACTTATAAATACGTATAAAAATATATGTATAGCTGTACTAGATAAAGTAAAAAGTTGGTCAGTTAAAATGCACTTTGAGTAAAAGTTACAGCTTTAGTATTAATGTTTTTCCCACTGGCAACTAAACATGATCTTATTATCTCTTTAGAGGATACGCAAAGGCACTCTGCAGCTTCACTTGTAGTTATGTGAGATTATGTATAATGTCTGTCTCTCCACTAGGAATCCCAAGAAGCTCAGAGACAGATCCTCATGGAGTTCCTAAAAGAAGCCAGGAGAAACAAGAGAGAGGTACTATAATTCCACTGCTGTGTGTCATTAAATGATTTTAAAAACTGTCCACATGCAGGAATATTTATTTGTTTTTGTTTCTGGTTCTGCCAACAGCAACTGGAGCAACTGCAGAAAGAGCTCAGCTTTCTAGAAGAGGACATTAAGCGTGTTGAGGTAAAGTCACAGAGAAAGTATCACCCTCCTGCACATGTAACCAAACTCTCATTCACAGTATGTTCTAAATGGGAAGATAGCGGAGCAGTACACATGATTATGAAATCATATTGTATTGTGAATTGGCAATCACTGGATCCACTCATCATCACAGCTTGTGAGGCAAAACATGTACTTTCTGTGTACTTTTCCAGGAAATGAGCGGGCTGTACTGTCCAATGATGGAGTTAGAGTGTACGGTGCCTAACGTTGAGGCTCCCTCACCAGCACCCAGGTACGGCTGACCTCTGTGTTCTAACAAATTCTGTCTGTACAGCAAATGAGTCCATCGTCATCACAGTGCAAGGAGCCACATTGAGATTCTTTGTTTACTCAAATAGAATCTGTCAGCACATATTTTTCCTTACTGCTGAAAAGGTTGTGCCTTTTGCTGTATAAGAACTACTAGGAGTGCACGATTCAGAAAATGTCACGATTCAATATCGATTTTTAGGCTCAAGATTCGATTCAAAATCGATTCTCGATTTTAAAAAAAAAAAAAAAAAAAAATTAAATAAATAAATAAATAAATAAAAAAATAAAAAAATAAAAAAAACAATGATTCACAGTATGTAAATGTAGATACTTTTCTCATGTGATTGCAGTAGACATACAATAAAAAAATAAAAAAATAATTGATTTTTGGAATTCTATGAATCGATTTTTAATCGGTAGAGCTTGAATCGAATGTGAATCGATTTTTTTGCACACCCCTAAGAACTACTATATATTTTATGAAGGAGTTACTTAGCTGGACTATATGCAAAGCACATGCATATAGTCCAGATGTTATGGGCTCCTGTATAACCATATAATGTGCTCCTTTTGTGTGTGTGTTTGTTTGTTTGTCGACCAGCTGCAGTAGTATTATTGACCCACCAGACTACAGCCACCCTCCAGGATTCGGTGGAACAACCCAGGTAAGTCAGAGAAACACATTCTGTTTGCTTTTTAAATCCAGTTCTAACCCTCTTTAAGAGTCAAATCTACTAATTTTCATTATCTTGTTGGCTTTTAAATAATATGTGTAACTACTAATTTTTTTGCATATCTCTTATTTGCAAGTTTTTATAATGTGATGCAGGCCATTTGGTTTTGCGTCCAACGAAATATGGGAAAAAGTTCCTTAGCTATTTAAACAAGTCTTTGTATGCAAGCTCTCACATGTTTTTGGCATGTACTGTAGTGGCCAGAATGGATATTAAACTAAGGGCCTATCAAGTCAAGGTGTGTATTTTATTTAATGCTAACAGGAAAAACATCCCACACATTCTCAGTAAAACTGAATTAAATACATTAGTTTTAACAGAATAAATGTCAGTATGAGCTAGCACTGAGTTGACTGTATTCTTAAACACTTTGGGATTGTTTTGCCAGGGCAAAAGACAGACCTGGTACAACAGCACACTGGCATCAAGGAGGAAGAGGCTTACGGCTCACTTTGAAGATCTGGAGCAGTGCTACTTCTCCAACAAAATGTCCCGCATCACAGGTACCAATCCCGCAGTGAATGGGTGCAATAGTACAACAACAGCAATTTGTCTAGAAACATCTGTAGGCAGATAAGTATGTTGTCCTGATTCTGTACAAACGGGACATTTGTTGGGCGCCCGGATAGGTCAGTTGGTAGAGCGGGCGCCCATATATAGAGGTTTAATACTCTACGCAGCGGGCCAGCATTCGACTCCGACCTGCAGCCCTTTGCTGCATGTCATGCTGGGACATTTGCATGAAGGTAGGATACGGGTAGGAGCTTCAGTTCTTAGAACTGGATGTTCACTTCGGCGGAAGGATGGCTGATTGGCCGTGTCTGCCTCACCCAGTGCTATTTCTGAAGTTACTATTTGTTCAAATTAAGACCACATTTGCCACAAACTTCACTGCTTGCTGTCACAGAGTGAGCGTTTCTGATGATCTCAGCATTGGAAGAATGACACATGCTGCAACGCACAAAGCAGAAACCCGACGTGGTGGCACACCATACAAAAGGCTCTTTGTTTTTGGTTATTATATTTATTGAATATTAAGAATGTATTGCTGTTAAAAAAAATTTACATGAAGCCCTTTCAACATTCAGTATTGTTATACTGTCGCTCTTTTCCCCATAACATACAGTATATAGTTCATGTCCCCATTGCTCCTTGTAAACAGTATTTTAATATTGTGTCCAGATGAAGGCAGGAACCTGAACCAGCTGGATGATTTTATGGAGTGTCTGTCTAAGTTTACCCGCTACAACTCTGTGCGGCCACTCGCCACCCTCTCGTACGCCAGTGACCTCTATAATGGCTCCAGTATTGTCTCCAGGTACAAAAAGGAACAAAAGGAACTTGTATATTAGTCCTATACACTCTGTGGCATTGATCTATGAAGCCTTGGTGTGGGATTTTATTAACATTGTGTATATCATTTGTTGGATTTATGTGTTTTGTTTTTTTTTATCCATTGTAACACGTTTTCTGACAGTATAATCTTTATCAGTGACAGTATTCTCTCCTGTTTTTCAGTATTGAGTTTGACCGTGACTGTGACTACTTTGCCATTGCCGGTGTGACCAAAAAGATCAAGGTGTTTGAGTATGGCACAGTGATCCAGGATGCAGTGGACATCCACTACCCTGTCAATGAAATGACCTGCAATTCCAAAATCAGGTAGGGGGGAGTTAACGTGCAGGCATCTTTTTAAATCCTACAATGCTATGTTGAGAGAGGTTCGGCTCACCTTTTTAACCCAAAATGTTTGAACACCCATTCAACAAAGATGATCATGAGGGCAACATCTGCTGACCACCACAAACTGGTTTCATCAAATGGAAGAAACGTATAGAACTTAGAAGGAAAAAAAGTGTCTCCATATTTTTGTTTTGCCAGGGCATGAGTTGTGCAGACCTGTACAGATCAAACTCATGCTCCGGATTTGTAAAAACATACACAATCGTAATCATTCTAGAAACCAAGGCCTGAGTCAAAACAAATAGTGAATGAAGCGCATGTTAAGAACGTGACAAATTGTGAGCTTGCATCTTAAAGTGAAAGTGATCCCGACCTTGTTTGTTTTAGCTGTATCAGCTGGAGCAGCTATCACAAAAACCTCCTGGCCAGCAGCGACTATGAGGGTACTGTCATTCTGTGGGACGGATTCACCGGCCAGAGGTCCAAAGTCTACCAGGTATGATACTTGGCCTGTGTCCACCAAAGCGCTTTTTTCCCCCCCCAGCTGGGAGCGCTTGAGAGCGCTTTGGAGGCTCTGCATTTTTTCAGCTGAGACGCTTGGTTGCATCTGGTTGCTATGATATGGAGTAAAAGTCGGCACAAGGTAGAGTACTTGCTCTGGCCCTTGCTCTGGAAGAAGGGAAGGCAGGGAGAGAGGACAGTCCAACCGTATACATTTCTCCTCCACATGTACATGTAGGATGTGACAGTTGGTCTTTGTGGTATGTGACCTGCCCCTTCTCCACTGTGATTGGATGGCTGGGTAAAAAGTGACTGTAACGAGTGCAGCGCTTTAACCCAAAGTGGAAATATTTTTTTTAACTCTCGGCGACCAGAAAAAGAAGCCAAACATGCAGTGCTCAGCGCAAAATAGACGCTCAGCACCTCGTCACGCTGCTGCCGTTTGTAGCATAGTGTAAATGCGTGGTTTCCATTCTTTATTTGATTATCAATACGGGTGAATCACACATTTGACTCAATAGATTGCTTAGTTAAAACTATGCAATTCATCAATACTGTTTGTTATGACACATGTTCAAGGTTTCCTCTGCTTTCTTTTCAGGAACATGAAAAAAGGTGTTGGAGTGTTGACTTTAATCTGATGGACCCCAAGCTGTTAGCCTCCGGTTCTGATGACGCTAAAGGTAACCGAAGAGTGCTCTGTCTGAAAGCTTTCAGACATAAGTCATCTTCTATCTTTCCAGTTAATGCAGAAAAATTCACATCTGTTTTTCTGTTTCAGTGAAGTTATGGTCAACCAATCTTGACAACTCGGTAGCCAGCATCGAGGCCAAGGCCAATGTCTGCTGTGTGAAATTCAGTCCAACCTCAAGGTATCATCTGGCCTTTGGCTGTGCAGGTGAGATCAGGATTGGTTTTAGGCTGTGAGTAACCGATTTCTCTTGTCTTTGTCCTGTGAATTGAGACTGTGAGTTGGTCAGAATAAAATCATTAATGCATGTAATTATTGTTAAAAATTACTTTTTAGAAATGTGTTGTTATTGTTGAACTCTTGACAGTGTGCACACACTTCACGCCACTGCAGTTCGTCCTTGTAGACCACAACATTTCGTTTGTGGTATCGCAGACTCTGGTGGTCCACACAAACTTCTGAAAACTTAATTTGTTACTCTCCCCAAGGGAGAAATAAGGATTTGAAATGTTCTTTTGTACACAGAACCAATCTTTCAAGTACCAAGGACAGGCAGAGCTGCATACAAACTCTTGTGTTATCCAGGGGTGAATTGCCCTGGCTTATTTACCCCATTCCCTGTCTCTTAAGGTCCAAGTCCACTGAGTCTGAAAAAAGGAAAACCCTGCTTGACCGCAAAGTTGTTGGTTTACTGGAGTAAAGCTAGGACATTGGAATAAAAGCCAGCAGGCATAGTGTACCGTTCATTCATAAACAGAACTGGTGGAGAACACATAGCTTGTAAGAAACACACATTTTATCAAATGTCAACAAAGGCATTGCACCATCATTTCACAATGGCTGCCTGCCTTGGTGGTTACTGGATATGACTGACACAGAGTTAGCTGCAGCCCCTCCCCCCTCTTCTCTCATCTCTCCCGTCTGAACGCCTGCCTTTTTGTTTTTGTTCGCAGATCACTGTGTCCACTATTATGATCTACGCAACACTAAGCAGCCAATCATGGTATTCAAAGGCCACAGGAAGGCTGTGTCTTACGCCAAGTTTGTCAACGGAGAGGAAATAGTTTCTGCGTAAGTCAAGTTAGCCTTATCTTTAGCAGTACTGTGCTGAAATTATATTTTTGTTGCAACAAATCAGTTTCATGAATAACATATTTTTATTTCCAATTTATATTTCATCTTAAAAGACACACTAACACCATCTACTATATACTGCATGCTTCCCTGTACCAAGTGCTTTACGTAGTTGACAAAAATAGATGCTGACTTGTAGCTCATTTAGTTGTTTACTCATTTCACAAAGATTTACAGGCTGACAATTGGTTATATTCTCCCACATATTAGTAAAATGCAGTTTTAACATGTCGTGACAAATGACTTACAGTTTCTGACTCATTATTGTATTTAAATCCTTTATTTGACAGTTCAACAGACAGTCAGTTGAAGCTGTGGAACGTCAACAAGCCTCACTGCCTGCGCTCCTTCAAGGGTCACATCAATGAGAAGAACTTTGTAGGCCTGGCCTCCAATGGTGACTATGTTGCCTGTGGTAAGCATTGAGTTAATTTAAAAAAAAATAAAAAATAAAAAAAAAATGGCCTATACTGACCATGTTGCAAATGAATCTGTCATGCAGCATTTCATGGATAATTGCTCCGTCGTGCGGGGGCACCACTGCAAGAACCAAAATCTAAAAATGTTTTATTAAATTCAGTGTGTGTGTGTGTGTGTGTGTGTGTGTGTGTGTGTGTGTGTGTGTGTGTGTGTGTGTGTGTGTGTGTGTGTGTGTGTGTGTGTGTGTGTGTGTGTGTGTGTGTGTGTGTGTGTGTGTGTGTGTGTGTGTGTGTGTGTGTGTGTGTGTGTGTGTGTGTAGGCAGTGAAAACAACTCCCTGTACCTATACTACAAAGGACTTTCCAAGACGCTGTTAACATTTAAGTTTGACACCGTTAAGAGTGTGCTGGACAAAGACAAGAAGGAGGACGACACCAATGAGTTTGTCAGCGCTGTCTGCTGGAGAGCAATGCCGGATGGAGTGAGTTCACCTTATTATTACACACGAATACTGTACTAGAAAGGAGATTACACCATGATGATTAAATATCCATGCGTAACTTACACTATGCTGCGTTTTGTTAATGATACTTTTTTTATTTCAATTTTTTTCAGGAGTCAAATGTACTGATTGCTGCAAACAGCCAAGGAACGATCAAGGTTAGTGTTTTGAAGGTTCTACATAAAACATACTTGTAGGACTACTGCACCAGGTGCCAGACTTTTGCCAAGGTGACATGCATAGTTAGAGCTCTATCAATCAGTCAACAGAAAACCGTTTTGAAAAAAAGAATGTTTGAGATTTCTGCTTGAAAAATTAACTGACCGACCAATCTTTTCAGATCTAAAACCTTCTTTTTTGCACTCCCGTCTTCATGTTTGAAAAGGCGCATCAGTAATCCAAATGTAATGCCTTTGACATTTTGTTAGTCATCAAAATACATAGACACTAGTCACTATGTAAACTAGGAGTACACACAAAGCTAGTGATGGCCAAATGAAGCTTCACAGACCATTTTCCTTATTTTCGGAGCCCACTAGATGGCGCTCTTGGAAAAAGGCTCAAGGAATGGCAATGTTGGGTTGTTTCAGCCCTTTGTTGAACAGAGAGCACTCTCTTGTGGGCTCAGAAAATAAAGAAAAGGATTCACAAAGCATCAGGAGGCTTCATCACTACAAAAAGTCATTCCCCTTTTGTTGTACAGGGTTGCAGCAGAATTCCCAGTGAAAGTCTGCATGACTAAATACCACAATGGATGAATGTGAAAGAATGTATTGTAACAGTTATAATGTATTTTAGTTTGACTGTGGTTTTGGGGTTACATGTCCAGTCTACGTAGTCACGGAACAGAGCAAAGCTGATTTTCCAGTCTGTGTTATTGGACCTCATGCGGCACTTTTATTGTTGCCTATCAAAGTTAATGACCTGTGTTTATTTTTACTGTTTTAACTCATTGTTTCCAGTGACAGCGTGCTACAGATGACAAAACAGTTTTGTTTTTTTATTTCTTCTCCCTACACAGGTCCTTGAGCTTGTCTGAAGGGCCACCATGTCTTCAGTGTGTGATAGAACTACCATCAGCCTCTTTGTTTGGTAGAGGATCAATCTGATTCAGGGAGAGCCCAGGTTGCCTGCTGAACTAGGATACCCGACAGCACCGGGAGAGCTGAAATAAACCGAACCTGTCGTATTTTAATGAGCTACAGCAGAAGGACTTTGGACCAGTATAGCAGGAGATGTGCTATCATTTTACAGCAAAACAAAAAACAGGACCTAGCTTGGGGCACACATGGAACAAGAGACTTCAGAAAGCATTTTGTTTCTTTTCAGTAAAGTTATATGTGCTACAATAGAACGCCTCTTTATGGTTTTAGGTCAGATCAAAACTTGTACCTTTTTAATGAAGCTGTCACTCTCAAGGGTACATCCAGCCAAAAGCTAAAAAGTGTGATGCATTTTCCCTTTTTAAAGGCCAAAGCACAAGACAAAATGACATGCAAAATGATGTCTTTACATGGAGCTTTTACCCCCCCTCCCCCTCATTGTTTGTCAACCACCTTATTTTCCCCCTTTTATGTGTAGTTTTTGGGGTTTTTCCGATTGGGAGAAACCTGTTTTAATAAATATGACTTGAATTTCATTCTGTCAAGCGTATCGTCAGTTTCTTTTCTGGCTAAAGAGTGTAGAATGTGGGGTAGTGTACAGAAGTTAAGGAAGACCAATGGATTATGGAAATGTTGATTAACTCCTGATGTTTCTGTTACTGTCGGAACAAAATGAGACTGGACATGTTTTGTCTGTGATCCCAGTGATTCTCATGTAACTTAAGTCATTGATCTGCAATGCTGCATCAAACTGGATTTTTTTCTTCCACGATATGTGAGTTGTTTGTTGCTTGTTGAGAAATGAGAACCTCAGAATCAGTTATAGTTCTTTTTAAAGTAGCAATGGAATTACTCTTCACATACTGTCTGTTAAAACATCTGCTTTCTGTGGAGGGGTGATCCATGTGGACAACATTGGCATTGAGTGGATTTGGTAAACACCGCCAAGACATACCTATTTTATGATAACTTGAGTGAGAGGTGTTTTGTATTTGTATAACTGAATAAATTATTTGGAAACAATTGTTTGGTCATATTTTATTATTTTTGCCGTTTAAAGCATTATCTTGGCTTAACTTCTATGACTTATTTTAGTCTATGACCTTCCACTTCTGGGATTGTTCTAGCTGTTTTAGTATTTGCCTTTACCCACCTAGTTAGGCTATTATACCCACATTGCTGAGGATTATTTATTGAATAATCTCATTGTGTAAATATTTAGCAAAACCAGTAATAGTCAACCCTACAATATCGGCGCTATCGATTGAGGTATTTGGTCAAAAATATTGTGATCTTTGATTTTCTCTATAGCTCTATGCTGACTGCAGGATTTTTCATGAAAAGCGATGGGACTAGGGACTGGTGTAATGTTGAGATTGTGTCTGTAATAATACAGTTTGTGTGTAATTCCATACCAGAGGAGCATCTGGCTGTGTTGCTTGACCTGCATCAGCTTTGCTGAGTAGCCTACATGTCCACTTAAATATTGAGTCATCTTTCTAATGCTGGCTACACTGCTGACAATATAGTTAGCTGTTAGGATGGTCCACGGTGGTGAGTGGACTACAAGGTGGCTACTGTAAATGTTACTTAGTCTGTTGGGAGCTGCCACGTCCACCAGGGTCTGGGTCCTTTTCACATCTCATCAGTTAGGCTGCTGATTAGTAGCAATTTAGTTTCCACTAGTGGAAATTACATTTTGCCATGTCAAATTGTTAATTTAAGATACCTGTCAAACAATATCGACAGACGCGTGCTACCGTAACAAATCCACAAGAGAGCAGCACTGGTTTGAAACTGTACAGACACTACACGGGGAAATGTGTGAGACAAACTCAGTCTTGTGGATTTAATGAATCTTCTGTTTTCAATTAAGACAGCAACATATCACAGCAGTTGCTCCTGTAATACTATATATATGAAATCAACTTATTTGATGTTTATTATTGTAATCTTTAGTGGTTTAAAATACAGGCGATAACAGCATTTCTACAAGCAATTAAAAAAATGACTTTAAAATGTGAACAGAGAAACAGTGTTGCAGACTAAGAGCAGCAGATGAGTGGAACCAGTGGCAGAGTGATGATCTTAGTACTTTTTTTAATACAATTGCCTATAACAAGTAGAAAATGTCATTCATTATACTCTATCACTTAAACACTTTTAATTAAACAGGAGTCTGTTTAAATAATAAACTCTGAAACAGTTTGAAGAAAACCATCTTTAATTTATGAAAAGCTTGTCGGCATCATTATAAGAAAGAAAATATTACTATTTAAATCGTTTGAGTCTGACGAGAGAGAGAGAGAGAGAGAGAGAGAGAGAGTGTGCAGACAGAGCAGTAGCAGAGTCCCAGTGAGTCAGGTCAGGACTGGGAACACTGGTCCCTCCTCAGTGTCTCTGAGACTGGAGTCTGGGAGCCCTGGGTGGCCTCACGGGTCACAGAGCCCACCTTTCTCCACTGGTCTGCAGGGAGCCTCAGGGTGCTGCTCCAGCTGTAGTGGCCATCCTTCTGCAGCACCCCAGGGCTCCTGCTCTCCTCCCAGCTGCTGCTGCTGCTGCTGCCGTCCACCTTCCAGGCCAGACTCCAGTCTGACGGGAAGCCCTTGTTGGCCAGGCACATGAGCGTGGCCTTCCCCTGCAACTGCTCCTCACAGGGGGGCAGCACCGTCAGGGTGGGACTAGTCTATATCCACGACGTTCCACTTCCAGGATTGTTCAGATGCCGCCCGAAATTCCACCGGATGTCACTCTTTTTGGCCAGATGTCCGTTACCTTCCGCAATGTGTTGGCATTTTAAACTCCAGTCATTTTATGAGGACTATGGTTAACAGCTCCTCAGATCTCTGCAGGGTAAATCCAGACAGCTAGCTAGACTATCTGTTCAATCAGTTTTCTGTTGCATGACTAAAACAACCTTTGAACTTAAACGTTCCACCAAAACAAGTTCCTTCCCGAGGCTATTTTGCAGAGGCACTGTGGCTCCGTCTGGCCCTTAGCACCACCCATGACGATTGTGATTGGTTTAAAGTAGGGCTGTCAGCATTAACGCGTTAATTAAGGGCCGAACATAACACGTTTTTATTTATAATTTATTTTACACTTCACTCAGCTTCGTGTCATGCCTAACAGGCTACTATTTTGACCCTTTGCCCCACCTTTACTTATCATCAAGCTGCCATACTTCCTCGTAACACATCCTGCTGCTGCAGGCTGCAGGCATGATGGAGAAAGACAGCAGCAACACAGTTCTCAATGTCGCTTTTTATTTTCCAAAACTCCCGGGCGGCTCGTAGACAAGTTGAAAGCCATATGCACATTGAGTAAAGCCGAATTAAAATATCACCGAAGCACGTCAAGCTTGAGCTACCACCTACAAGCTAATGTGACTCAGGTTGATGCTACCCACTAGCATGTTACCCGCTCAGGCAAAGCAGTATGTAGAGAGTGCTACGAGTGCTACTTGCCGACCTGTGGATGAAATCCCAAAAAATTACTACAGCTCTTGCGAAACGGTTGGCAACTAACTGCAGACCTGTCAGCATCGTAGAAGACTCTGGTCTTAAAGACGTACTACGGTTGGCATGTTCTGACCTGTCTCATTGCCGTCGAGGGGGACAGTAGTTTTCACGGATACACAGCCTGTACGACACGGAGAAAGCAGCCACACTGGAACTGCTGCAAAGTGCTGCAAACGCTGTCTCATTAACCGGTGATCACTGGACGTCAGCGAGTAATCAACATTATTTAGGAGTTACTGCACACTATATCGACTCTAGTAAGGATAGGGATTTTTAGTTTTTTAGTTAGGTACTTGGAGGAATTGTGCAATAATGACATTCATACATTTTTATTTTGTTTACAGTAAATAAATAATAACACATACAAATCTTAAAGTAAAGTTCATAAAGTAACTTTCCTTACATTAATTTGATTCCCAATCAAGATACACTGGTAAGAATGGCTTTCCATTGTTTATATGTACTTAACAGTTCTGAAATGCAAAATAAAAGAATTTTAATCATGTGATAAAATATGCGCTTAATCGCGATTAACTATAGAAATTCAGCGATTAATCGCAATTAAATTTTTTTATTGTTTGACAGCCCTAAAGACATGCCAATAAACCAGAGCATGTTTTTCTCCTATCCCAGAATGCTGTGTGGACTATGGACTATGTGGACATCCCCTAGGAGACACCAATCAGCTTAGAGGACCGAGACCTCACAGCTGTCAAACATCCACCACACCTTTACTGTGTGAGAGTTGATTTTCTGCTTTAAGGAGTTTCTGTCATTTGGTTTTCTGCTCTACCAGTCTCTCACTCACACATTGTTTCACTTCCCTTTAAGAAGCCTCTCATGCATATCAGCACAGAAGCATCATGAAATATGTCAGGGTGGGGACGACTCGACCCACTGCAGAGACCGAGAGATTAATAAACTTTATATGAGGTCAACTAAACTCCATTCGGTTGGTTGCAGCAGAGGAGGCTACTAGTTCTGTTGGTCTTCCTCAGATTGGATGAAACTGATGTTAAACGTTTCACTTCCCTCTCTGAGCTCAGTAATTAGGTTAAGAGACATGCAGCGCTGCTGAACCATGACAACAGACAGGTTTCAGTACTAAAGAGAAAAAGTTAAACGTAGTACTCTTTTACTTCAGCGTATATTTTTTAATTTACCAAAGAAACGTTTTGAGTTCAAAATATTAAACATTTTTAATTCTTATATGTTGGACAGCTTTAAAATCTTGAGTCTTGGAGAAACATTGAGTATCCTAAAACCCATTCACATTAAACAGTTCTTGAGCGTATTGTGAACTGGATTTTTAGTTTAATGGGGAGCCAGTGAAAAAAAAAATAAAGAGGTGTAACATGAGCACTTTTCAGGGATCAAGGCCATCCAACAGCCCTTTGGACCACTTGTTAGTGATTCATGGATGTGAAAGGCGAGACACTCCTGCAGGAGTTACAACAGTCTAAATGGATGAATGGATCTTATCGTGAGACACAGTGGGACAAAGGTTAACAATAAATCTCAACTGGAAAACACAGATGTGAATCAAACACTTCACATGCTGCCCAAGAGTCAATGCCTGGTCAAAAGTGACAACTACATTTCTGAGGGTTGATTTAACAGAAATAGAAACATCTGAGAACTTGAATAATAATTATTTTGAAGAAGTAGGAAATGCGTCTCGAGCAGCTTCTCCGAGTAACACCACCGAAAAGTCATCTTCTATACAGATGATATTCAATTATCACTTAACCCTCATCTTCCCTCATCTGTTAAGTCCATAATGTGATCAGTAATTAAAGCAACTCTTCTGTCTACTCTCTCTTCCCCTTTTAAATGTACAAAAAGAAGCAACTGCAGACTGCGGAGTTTACGGTTTACCAAATTTAAATGAAGTATTAAACTTAAAGTAGATCTCCTCACGCAAAACGTCTGGCAAAAAAGAACCTATTATCCTAATCATTGACTGGATGACTATCTGCCGTATAAACAAACATTATCTATATCAAATTCCTGGTATTAAACCTTTTATCCCACATTGTCTCAAGTGTGTATTGAATATTTATTGTTCATTGTTTTCCTTTCACACGTAAAAAAACCCCACAGATGTAAAAATATTGTCACAAGAATCCCACATAATTAAGTTGCTGTACTTTCTTGGTGGAACATTTAAATAGTCAAAGCACTGAAGGGAAACATCATGATATGTTGAGGACAGCTACAGTTGACTGACTCTGGGTGTTTGCATATGTGTCCTGCCTCTCCGCTCCCAGCCGTTAAAAGGGCCAGAATTTAGCAATAGCTGTCCAGGCCTTTCAAAGCCACTGACACACTGGCTGCACAATGATGATGTCACTGATTCTACTGCTGGTCACCCTGGGGCTCCTTGTTCAGGGTGAGATTCTCTTGTGAAAAAACTTTGCTCCAGGATGCAACCAGATTCACCTCAATGATGTTCTGCTATATTGGAAAAACACTGAACGGAGCAGCATTTACATTCCTTCTTCTATTCTCTATGTTAAAGAAATGATTATCTTCTGTTTGGATGTTGATCATATTTCTCCAAGCTGGATTTGTCTCAATAACCCTTCTGCTCTTTTTCATGTTTTCCAGATTCATCAGGAGAAATCATCTTGACTCAGTCTCCTGGATCTCAGTCTGTTGTTGAAGGACAGACTGTCTTCATCAGATGTAAAGCCAGTACACAAATAGGTGATGACATTAACTGGTACCTTCAGAAACATGGAGAAGCTCCTAAACTGCTGATTGAGGATACTACAAACCGTCAGTCTGGAGTTTCAGATCGTTTTAGTGCAACAGCGCATCAGACTGACTTTACTTTGACCATCAGTGGAGTTCAGACTGTAGATGCAGGAGTTTATTACTGTCAGCAGCATAACAGCCGCCCGTTCACACAGTGATACAACCTCGTACAAAAACCTCCTCAGCTGGAGAGGAACTGATCTGACTCAACAGCTGCACAGAAACTAAACGTCAACAACATATGACTAACATATACTTTATAGTTACATGCAATTCTAACATAATACACAGACAGAACTAACTTTTTAAAAACATATTTTATTTGTATTTACCATTTCCTGAGGCAAAGTTTAAATTGAGTCCACCACAGTCAGAGTTTGATGCCAGCTCTTATAGGTTTGTAGGCTCTATTAATACAGATGGTCATACATTAGTACTTTTCCCTTTATCATTTTTTCTCAGGGTTTTTGTGATATTATTCTTCTGATCTATCATCTGATCTATATAAACATAAATTGTGTTGAACTGCACTAAATTAATACAATGAACAATTCATTTATAGTTAAGAAATAGGATCCTGATATTTTTCTCTTCTTTTTTTATTTCAGCAAATTCAAACTCATTTCAAGTTTCTAATAGAGTTTAAATCCAGTTTATAAATATAAAATAATTAGATTTAATACTACTATCTACTTTTGTCATTTTATTCTTTTGCCGTTGTGCTTGAGGTTTTCCAAAAAATACTTGAATGTGAATATCCTTTAATTAAAATGCAGGTAAAAATGTGAAAGATCACCTTTATATTTTATCCATTTGTGCTGATGATATGCTGTTTTGTTTTTCTAACTTTATTATAGACTGTTGTCAAGTCCATTTCAACATGAACTTCACTAATCCTTTATGCCCACAATAATCTTACCTGCTGTATTATACAACTGCAAAATTAAGACATTATTATGTTGTACTTACAGAGTTAATTATCTTAGTACTCATTTTTAATACAATTGCCTCTAACAAGTAGAACATATCCTGTAGAAAAACAACTTGTAAAAAAAAACAAGAGTCTGTTTAAATAATAATATACTCTGAAATAGTTTGAAGAAAACCATCTTTATTAAATGAAAAGGCTGTTGGCATCATTATGAGCAAGAAAATATCACTATTTAAATCATTTAAGTCTAAGAGAGAAAGAGTGCAGACAGAGAGCAGTAGCAGAGTGAAACCAGTAGCAGAGTCCCAGTGAGTCAGGTCAGGACTGGGAACACTGGTCCCTCCTCAGTGTCTCTGAGACTGGAGTCTGGGAGCCCTGGGTGGCTTCACAGGTCACAGAGCCCACCTTCCTCCACTGGTCTGCAGGGAGCCTCAGGGTGCTGCTCCAGCTGTAGTGGCCATCCTTCTGCAGCACCCCAGGGCTCCTGCTCTCCTCCCAGCTGCTGCTGCTGCTGCTGCCGTCCACCTTCCAGGCCAGACTCCAGTCTGACGGGAAGCCCTTGTTGGCCAGGCACATGAGCGTGGCCTTCCCCTGCAACTGCTCCTCACTGGAGGGGGGCAGCACTGTCAGGGTGGGACGGACATCACCTAGGAGACACCAATCAGCTTAGAGGACAGGGACCACACATCTGTCAATCAACCACCACACCTTTACTGTGTGAGAGTTGATTTTCTGCTTTAAGGAGTTTCTGTCATTTGGTTTTTCTGCTCTACCAGTCTCTCACTCACACATTGTTTCACTTCCCTTTAAGAAGCCTCTCATGCATATCAGCACAGAGAGAAGTATCATCCAGAATGCCCTTAAATATATCAAACTACACTGGAAAAAAATGGCACAAACTGGTCGGATTTTAAAACGTGCTCATCAAAATCATTTAAACCTTAACTGTTCATTACTTTAAAGTATTTAGTGGAGACATAAATACAGAAAAATAACTTGTGTCAATCCAATGTTCTTCATGTGGATTTCAATCACTGTTAAAAAAAAACTTTCTAAAAAAATTTTTTTTCTAAGTTAAAAACAATAGATGACACAATGAAGAGATTTTGCAGAATTTCAAATACCCATCATTATCTTCACTCTGTTCAATTGCATTTGAGTTGGCTAATTGACTCTTAATTTGCTTTAAAATCAATTAACATTGAGGTTAAATACATTTTTGGAAACATTTTTAAAACAGGTTTGCAGTTTTATCATTTGATCCTATGCAGTTGTATTAGTATGACAGGAATGTGTAAAGGAATGTTTAGTATAGCTGCTCTGAGTTCGTCTCCATGGTAAAGGAGGAGAAATACAAATGTAAATACTAAAAGATGTCTATGTTATTAATACAAATAAAAGAAAACATCTGCTGTAAAACATCCAAAAGAAAGAATTAAAAACATAACTCCAAAATATTGTACTTAATATTTTTGTGCAGGAACTTACTTCCAACATCCAGTCTGGTTCCTCCACCGAACGTGTACCACAGTGATACAAAGTCACTGAGCCGCCGTACAAAAACCTCTCACTGTAGAGAGACACGGCTCTCCGACTTTGTCAGATTGAATTAAAGCTACAAACCCTCAAGATGCAATTTTACATTAATCTTGGGTATAACGATTGAATCTCTAGTTGAATGTTTTACTTTCATTACAATGAGTTTTTGGATTTCTGTTGCTAAAGTGAACTTTGTCTCTCAGTGCAAAATATTTGTTGAAAAAAAAACGAATCCATGAAAATGGAAAGGCAACAATTGTTTTGCTACACTATTGAATATAAAAGAATAATAATAAAAAAAAATGGCTCCTGAAATAATAAACATTTTAAACATTTAACTTACTTCCAACATCCAGTCTGGTTCCTCCACCGAACGTGTACCACAGTGATACAAAATCATTTAGCCACCGTACAAAAACCTCTCACTGTAGAGAGACACGGCTCTCTGACTTTGACACAAACAAACTCACCAAACACATTACCAGTTTACCCAGTTTAATAACTGGTTACAATGTATGAAACCGATTCACAAACTATGACAATGTATTTAACACTTCCTTTGTGAAATTCTAAACCTCTATAAACAATATTAATTTCTTTCACTAAACCAGGGGTCTTTAACGTTTTTTAGGCCAAGGACCCCTTAGCTAAAAGAGAGACGGAGTAGGGACCCCCCTACTACATATTCTGTATAAAATTAAGTTGCATTATATATTTATTTTTATTTAACCTTTATTTATCCAGGTAAGTCAATTGAGAACAACTTCTCATTTGCAACGACAACCTGTCACATTCACACACTTCCACATTCATACCTGGAAGCTGCCCAGTACAACCACAGTCTGATCTGCTGGCCACTGAGCAGCTCCACTGGAGCGGTTGGGGATAAGGGCCTTGCTCAAGGGCACCTCAGTAGTGGTAATGAGGGAGGGACCAGCGCTGCTCTTTCACTTTCCTCACCCAGATTTTATCCTGTCATTATACTGGGCCGCATGGATGAAAATGTATGGCTACCGTAGTAGGCATAGTAAGCTTATCTTTAATGTGTAAATTATATATTTTTTCCCCACAAATAGGCCAGTTTATGTCTGCTATTAAAATGTTAGATTCATGTTAATGAATATCTTCAGACATACATTATTATTATTTATTTTTTTATGTAAAAGTTATTTTGTAAACATAATTTGGCAGCCCCCCTGCACTAGGGGTCACGGATGCCCTGTTGAATATCTCTGCACTAAACTATTTGACATAAGATATTTTTGAAGACAAACTCTCCAATAAATCTTGCCAAATGTAGGCTAAATTAGTATTATAAACCTGTTTATTGACATTCATGAACATTTTAAAATAATGACTTTGTTTAAATTTGTCCCACGGTGTGATGTTGCTTTTTGTGGTGAATTAGGGGGATTCAGAAAAAATATTCTGTATATATATATATATATATATATATATATATATATATATATAATGTATATGTTATGTATATGTTTTCAATCCAGTACATTACGATGACTGTTCTCTTACATCCATGGACTGAACGCCGGCCCTCGCGACCAAAAATAGACTGTCCCGGTGTAGCACCGAAATCTGTGACCCGTGGTGATCTGTGTCCCTCCTGTTAAAAGCGTAGCGCCCCCATAGACTGTATATTATTAATACATACACTGTCTATGAGCGCCCCCCTCCGTGGTTAAGGTTAGGGACAAGGGTTTGGTTCATGTTGAGGTAGGGGGACACCGATCTCGATGGGTCACAGATTTCGGTGTAACACCGGTGCTCCCGATTAGCCAACCCGAGCCTAGTTAGAGCATTGACACTTTGTATCAGCAGCAACATGCTCCAGTGCTCTGGGAGAGTTCTCTGCTTCTGCTTTCTTTGTATTGATTTATTTTCTGGCGGGGGTTTACATCATGGATGTATTATGGGACAACTACAGGGAGGGAGAGGCGGAAACAAAAAAATGGAACGACTGTTTTTTCAGAGTAGCGGCGGAATGTTTTAGCAGAAGGACAACGCGCAACTAACGTTAGCTAGTTGTTCTCATGTTACCATAGCTAAACATCTTTTTCATATTTGACTGCTTGCTAATTTCATCCAGAGGTTGAGACTTTCGTGGTGAAGATGGGAGTACCGAAATTTTACCGATGGATTTCTGAGCGCTATCCTTGTCTCAGTGAAGTTGTCAAGGAACATCAGGTAGGAAACTAACGTTAAGGATGAATATCGTTACATGTCATAGCCGCAGCGTTAGCTTAGCGAGCTAGCTAGCTAATTACAACAGAAGCGGGCCGTGGAACTTTTATTCCACGTAGCTAAGTTAGCTTACCAATGTTTTGCTCTTCGACAGGACATATGTCTTGCTATTAACTTCTGACTCCATTATTTATTTAACGATACACACAACATGACGTAACGTTATTTAGCTACCAAATCCCAACACTAACGTTAACTCGCTTGTTTTTGTTTTTCTTCTATCTTCTAACATTAACGTTACGTGTAGCGTTACACATTTTAACGTTTAACCGGTCAACGTGAATATAACTTAGCAACGTCACATATGATACCACCGGGTAATTTAGGGTTTTGTTGGGCTAGAACATTCTGAACAACAACAATAAACCCTCTAACAGTCAGCTAACCAACTTTACGCTAACAAGAGATGGAACGTTAAAGAGGCTGCAGCTAGTTATTGCTGTCAGCTAACGCTAGTTTACAGCCACTGTGCTTTACAATGTCTGTGGAGTTGTTTAAAATGTAAAAGTGATGTGGTCAGCCTGCAGTTGATGAGTTAACCTTACATTATTTAGCTAGCTATTTAGGCTACTTCAGAGGCACCGGAGTTGACTTTATAGTGACCCAGTTCCCCGTGTAGTAGGGCAGATAATATTTCAGTGCTTGAGCAGAAGTTAGCTATATCAGCTGGACGTTGCTCAGTGTCACTCTTATTGCATAAGCCAGCTTTGACATGTGCGTGAAGACATTAAAATGGCATTGTATGCCATCAGGTTTAAATTGAATGACAATGGATATGGAAAATATGTTTGGGGTCACTCAACAGTAACAGTTTAAAAAAACATGAATTGCATTTTGCCCCTCTATTAATTAACCTAGATTTCAAATTGGATGTGAATGTCATGGGAGAGAGTTTATTGGTTCTTTGTCTGTATCAGGCTGGAGGAGCCCACTAGAATGCTTTTGGTGACTGACATGAGTTGACTATTTCACTTATGGCTCCTTCAAAATGTGAAGGAAACGCCCTTGCAGACACACCACTGTATGTTAAAACAAAAAGAGCTGCAATATTTTTGTTGCTGAGAAATGTGTTCCAGGCAGTCAAGGAATATAAAGAGCTTTTACAAATTGGTCACTTCACAGAAATACATTTTGACAGTGTATTAAAGGTAGTCATTGCATTTGTGTCTTTGTTTCTATCTGTCTTCAGATTCCAGAGTTTGACAATCTCTATCTGGACATGAATGGGATTATCCATCAGTGTTCCCACCCGAACGACGAGGATGTCCACTTTCGCATTTCCGAGGAAAAGATTTTTGCTGACATCTTCCATTACCTGGAGGTGCTCTTCAGGATCATCAAGCCTCGCAAGGTCTTCTTCATGGCGGTGGATGGCGTGGCACCAAGGGCCAAGATGAACCAGCAGCGAGGACGGAGATTCAGGTAGACATGGATTTAGGATAAATGAAATGGGAGAAACTCCTATTTCTGTTTGGGTATTGGGTGACATCCTCCAAACTGGGTCAGCTCGGATCGTCTCACCTTGCTCCATGACCTGAAGTTAATGTTGGTTTGTTTGTCTGGCTTTATTATGAAAGGGTGAACACAGCTTACTGTTATAACCATATGATTACCAATGTGGTCTTATTAGTGTTCTCATTCAACTTACTGGAAGATTTTTACCCCATGGTAAAATGTATAAACTTGTAGCCTGCACGCCAAAGCTTCTCCTCTTAATCTCAAAGACAATTGAACAGTGATTATTAAACATAACATGATTGTTAAATTTAGATTGTTGGAGTACCTTTTCTAGCGATGACCGAATGAAGAAATGGAATTTAAGAGAAAAAAAAAAAGTCCGGAGGGCTCAGAAGTTAAAACAAATCATCAAGGTGCTCTTTGGGAGGGGAACACAAAAGGTCAAAAGTGAAAACAGGTCCAAGGCACACTTCTTGCAAAAATATCTTTTCTTATACCTTTTCTCTTTTCTTTTGAAGAAATGGAATGTTATGAATATGTCTGCACCATGATGTTAAATCTCAACCGTAACAATTGGCACATTGTCATTTTCACATTTTGGTTATCAGATCAAGATGACAACTATATTTGCAAATGTATTTATTTATACAGTGTCTGGTATACTTCTGTGGTTTAGCGGTTGTGTTTGTGGTGCTGCCTAATAAGGCAGAATGAGCCCCAAACAAACTAGAACTAAAATTCAACATTTGCTTTGGTAAACACTGAAGAAACCAGACAGCTTGAGGATGTGAGTTTGCCCGGCTCTCTTTTATATCTGCGTGTGTGTGTGTGGGTATCTGTGTGTGTGTGTGTGTGTGTTTGTGTCTGTATCTGTGTGTGTGTATCTGTGTGTCTAGGTCCGCCAAAGAAGCCGAGGACAAGATAAAAAAAGCTCTGGAAAAAGGAGAGGTGCTTCCCACAGAGGCTCGCTTCGACTCCAACTGTATTACTCCTGGTAGGAATGCTCTCAAGCTTTACACAAAATGAACATCACACACTAAATTTGGCAGAACATATAAAGATACCTGTTCAGGAAAGGGAAATCATTTTTTTTCTAACCTACATTAATAGGCAAACATTTCCAAATCAAGAAAAGTGATCACGTTGAATTTCTAAATTATTTTGGAATCACTATGACGTTCTTCTCCATCTGTTTGACCCTTCAGCAAGTCATTACCAGGTTACCACAAACGTGAATTTGCTGGTTCGATGTGGGACAACTTGTTGGTCCAGTAGCACATCAGTCAATCCTAACAAGTGTCAGAGTTCTGCTTAACTCGAGCTTTGCAGTTTGCACACTTGAATTCTGAGAGTGCTTGCATACCTAACCTGTTTCTTATGGTTCGTATGAACTCTGGTGCATTTGCCTGTTTGGTTCAGTTTGTTTTGGATGGTGCGAAAGCTGTCAAACTCTGGTGCTGACTAAACAACCGGACCGAGACCCACCTTTTTACGCAGTCTCCGTCCACTTCCCTGTGGAATTTGGTGAGCATTATTCGTGGTGTTCATTAGCCTGGAAATCCAGACCCAAATCCGAAAG
Organism: Zingel zingel; assembly: GCA_023566125.1. Taxonomy (NCBI): domain Eukaryota; kingdom Metazoa; phylum Chordata; class Actinopteri; order Perciformes; family Percidae; genus Zingel; species Zingel zingel. Next base: position 8,774,203 of record CM042324.1, read on the forward strand.
ATTAAGGGTCTGGTACTGAGCAATGAAAATGGCCCAACTCAAGGGGCAATACCAAGCATTGAAACTCTCACTGCACGCAATTGGATAACACTACGACCAATCACAACAATACACGGGGTGACGTATCCAGAGCTTAGCTACCAGCCGAGCTAACTGGTAGATTAAACTGTCGTCATCTGTTTAGCTCGCCTCTGGCCCGCCTATATCAGATACAGCAATGTGATTGGTGCAGCACGGCTACAAGGGCGTAGTTAATGAGCATCATTACTGAATGCCAGAGTGACTCGCTGAGCAAATTGAAATTGTGCTCTCACGAGAACTCTTGATTCCCAGGGTATGATTTCATACTAGTAGATATGTGATTTTAGCATGGATTCGAAAGCTCAACTACAACTGAATCTATCTGCTGATTGTGAATTGTCAAGAAAGAGACTGAGACTTAACTGACATGTATAATCAGCTTATACATTTATACAAGATCCTTCCTTAACCCTTGGTAACATACTGCATGCGGGTTACCACCTTAGTGCAGGGATTTCCCTCAGAGGAAAATCAGGGTTGTGTTATGCTTGTGTCCTACCCCTTGTATTTGTACAGTTCCTCATTTAAAAGTGACTGGAATGTAGCAGCCACACTACAATCATTTTGTTATCTTACATACAAATGAGTTTTACACAGTGATATATATATATATATATAGATATAGATATAGATTAGACATTTTGAGAAAAAAAAGAGCACTGGTATTGGATTGGTATTCTGAATCTGCACATACCATGACTTGACTTACGGAATCCGTATCAGGAGAGGAAAAAGTTTGATCGGTGCATCGCTAACCAAGACCCTTCTTTTCAGGCTGTCTTGGTCCAGTTGTTAAGTTCATACCACAGTTTGTTTGACAATTTCCACACCGGCCAAGACATCAAGACATGTATACAATCCTAACATATCAGATGTAAATGTGTCTGTTAAGTTGGCAGCAACTCCTTTTTTAACCTTTAGCCTTCTTCCAGGCACTGACTTCATGGCAAGACTCCAGGAGCAGCTCAAGTATTTTGTCCACAACAAGCTCTCCACCGACAAGCTATGGCAGAATGTCAACGTCTACCTGTCTGGCCATGAGGTGTGTAAACCGCCGTTTTAAAGAAAAAATGGCCACTGCAGTTTTCAGCGGCACCAACATCGGCACCAACGTTTGTGTCCAGTTACCGTGATTCTGTTACAGCTTCAATATCGCGTGTACTAAGTTTGCATTCCTCTTCATCACAGACGCCAGGGGAGGGAGAACACAAGATCATGGAGTTTATTCGCTCTGAGAACTCCAAGCCGAGTCACGACGCAAACACCCGACACTGCCTGTATGGCCTGGATGCTGACCTGGTAGGGTTTGTGTTTCCCTGAGATCAGGATGTACATTAGTGTACATCCTCTTTGGATGCTCACACTGTCCTGCTCTCTGTGTTGTAGATCATGTTGGGTTTGACAAGCCACGAGCCAAATTTCTCCCTGCTCAGAGAAGAGGTCCGCTTTGGAGGAAAGAAAAACCAGAAAAGGTTCTCTTCCTTCTCATTTCTTTTGAATAGTTTTATTTCATTTAGTTTTCCCCAGTTTTATTTACACGTCTGTTCGGTCATACTCTGATCTACCGGTTTCCTTTTCTCCTCTGATCCCTTTGCTTTTCTGTTTTCTTTTCTTCTAGGATATCGGCTCCAGAGGAGACTACTTTTCACTTGCTTCACTTGTCTCTGATGAGGGAGTACATAGACTATGAGTTCTCTGGGCTTAGGGTGAGAGAGAGACATACACACTGTTACACTATCTATCTAATGAAGTGATACGAATCTGTATGTATGTCAGGACAAACCTGGAAAAGTTATGGAATTTAAAAAATGCAAATTCCAGGCCTGGAAAGGTTTTTGGAAATGTAAAAAGACACAGAAAGTTTTGGAAAAGTCATGGAATTTTTGTTATTTTTTTTTAAACACAGCCTAATAACATGTGATTAATAAAGTATTTCACGTCGTCCTAACCTCACCGTTCTATTCGGGGCGCGATATTACAAATCCCACTATGAACCACATTGTCATTAATTTTATTGTTAAACCTCTGAGGGTAAACTTTAACACAGATTTTTATTCTTATTGTATAATGTTGACTGACATTTTCAGGAATACGTAGTCATGGAAATTTGCTGAAAAGTCATGGAAAGTATTGGTTAAAATGCGTATGACCCCTGGCATGTGTATGTATGCTTGTGCGTCTGTGTTTGGGGGTGTGGTTGGTGGGAAAGTAACCTGCACGTCATGCGCAGACCGCCTTTTGACTCTTTTCCTGCTTCCAACGTTAGCTACATGATTGCTGGATATACCAAACTAACTTTTCTTCACGTTCCTGGAGCACGAGCGGATAGCTGAAAGGAACATTGCGACTGTTGTGTGGAGAAAAGGTTGGCGAAAAAAAGGCCCTACGCTTTTCAGTGTCTATTATTTCGCTAAGCGGAATGCTCTCTCTGCACAGACAGACAGACAGACCAGCTTCTAACAGAAGCTTGTGTGTCTTTAATATACTCCCCTTTTCTGTATTAAATCTACTCTGTATTCTGATTATGTTTATGGTGTTTTTACAGAATCAGATTGGTTCTGATTATGACTTGGAGCGAATAATAGACGACTGGATTCTAATGGGTTTCCTAGTGGGAAACGATTTCATCCCTCACCTTCCTAACCTTCACATCAGTCATGATGCTCTGCCGTTGCTGTACAAGACGTACATCAGTGCTCTGCCCACCATGGGGGGTGAGTGACACACACAGACACTCAAATAAACATAACATTATACTTATTTTAAATGAGTGTTAAAATGATTGCGTGTAAAGCAAGATGCTGAGTTTCTCATGGTCTTGATATGATATTTCAGAAGTGAGTAGTTGGTTTCAAATGTTGTTTGTGCTGGTCAAATTGTTTTGTACATGTCAGACTTTATAACATAGAAATATGTTTACTGCTTCTACAATGTATAGCATACACATAAACGCTGAATTCTGTTTTCTGACTCAGGTTATCTGAATGAGAACGGCCATCTAAATCTCAGAAACTTTGAGAAATACATTGAGAAGCTTGCTGAGGTGAGACAACACTGATTCACTGCTTATTATGATACTTGGTACTAACCAACTTGGAATGTTTAAAGTATTGACAGTCTTTCAAAATGTTAAAGGTCCCATATCATGCTCATTTCCAGGTTCATATTTATTTTGGGCCGGGGGAATGACTGACGACACTTTCTACTCTTATATAGTATAGTTGTGAAGTCACAACCGCACGGAAGTCTTGGCGGCTTGTAATAAAGACGGAAATCTCAATTTTTACAATATGGGACCTTACAGAGCAGGTGTTAGTGCATGTGCAACGGATACTGAAAAAAAAACCACTGTAGTAGTTGAGTCTGCAGAGAGGTTTGTCACAAAGTTAGTGTACAATTAAATTAAGTGGGTTTCTTAATGAACTATTACATGATGGCATATATTCAAGAAACCACCATAAATGATTGTTTAAATCTGTCCCCCCCCCCCCCCCTCCCCCTCCTTTCTTTCCTCCAGTTCGACCGGGAACATTTCAGTGAGATCTTTGTGGACTTGAAGTGGTTTGAGAGTAAAGTTGGAAACAAGTATCTGAATGAGGCGGCCGGATTGGCAGCAGAAATGGAGGCTGCCAGCAAAGAAACCAACAAGAATGAGGTCTGCTGTCAAACACACACACACACACACACACACACACACACACACACACACACACACACACACACACACACACACACACACACACACACACACAGGTATGCAATAACAGAAATTAAACCCAACATTCATTCAGTCATTGTTTTGTTCAGTTTCAGTCATATATCCTTGTAAGTAATAACTTGTGTATGCAGGATTCTACCTCATCAGAAAGAGTGATTGGAGAAGGAAAAGGAGGAGTAGGCGACGATGAGGAAGAGGAGGACGATATGTTTGAAACTGAGTTCAGACAATACAAGCGCACCTACTATATGACCAAGATGGGCGTAGATGTGGTGTCTGAGTGAGTGTATAGATGCATACACACACACACATACAGTGCAAGAAGACTTACTGCAGGAGATATCAAAATGATATCTAGGGCTCACAGATTATGGACAAACAAAAGCATAAGAATATGCAGTAAAAGTCTACAAATGAATTCTCGCATCACAACACCAGCTTAAGGGTACCTGCATGTCCAAACGTTGTCACCCACCACACTGGCCATTAAGTTGATGACAAGCTATTTAATACATTTGGTTCTGGTGGTCTCTACTGAGAGTCTCACAGTAAGCCAGTCCATTTTCAACAATATTAAATGCTAAGACAAAGACAACAAGGGACAAAATGGTTCACACAATACCTGATTTTATACACCAGAAAGCATTTCAAGTTGGTGGTGTGACACTGTTATATTAACAATTTTAGTTTTTAATATTGGTAAAATCCTTCTTGGCAGGTGCTTTTTTAAGTTTCCTCACCTTCAGCAGGCCAGAAAAAGAGTACATGAGAAATGATTGGACATGTAAGGTCAAACATATATGTCTGTAAACATTCTGTAGTGATTCACAGTAGTTGATGCCCATACATCAACTTGTAATTTGCAAGTGACCCTAAAATATGTCTTTATTCTCTCATTTGCAGTGACTTTCTAGCCGAGCAGGCCAAGTGTTATGTGGAAGGTATACAGTGGATTCTCCACTACTACTACCACGGCGTTCAGTCCTGGAGCTGGTGAGAACTTCATCTTAATATGTCTTACTCTCCACTCTTTGATCCTTTTCATTCCAGCACTCTGGGGGAATTCAGATAATGTACAACATTCTCCTAAGAAGTAAGGGAGTATCAGATCATTTATCCTTTGAGTCAAAAAACAAATCAGGAAAAAAATAGAATGTAATGAGCCATTGAAGCATTTAGTTATGTAAAAAAACAAACATTTAGAGGTGCAACGATGAATCGATTAGTTGTCAACTATTAAATTAATCGCCAACTATTTTGATAATTGATTAATCGTTTGAGTCATTTTTTTATTAAAAAAAAAAAAAGATTTCTCTGATTCCAGCTTGTTAAATGTGAATATCTTCTAGTTTCTTCTCTCCTCTGTGACAGTAAACTGAATATCTTCTAGTTTCTTCTCTCCTCTGTGACAGTAAACTGAATATCTTCTAGTTTCTTCTCTCCTCTGTGACAGTAAACTGAATATCTTCTAGTCTCTTCTCTCCTCTGTGACAGTAATCTGAATATCTTCTAGTTTCTTCTCTCCTCTGTGACAGTAAACTGAATATCTTCTAGTTTCTTCTCTCCTCTGTGACAGTAAACTGAATATCTTCTAGTTTCTTCTCTCCTTTGTGACAGTAAACTGAATATCTTCTAGTCTCTTCTCTCCTCTGTGACAGTAAACTGAATATCTTCTAGTCTCTTCTCTCCTCTGTGACAGTAATCTGAATATCTTCTAGTTTCTTCTCTCCTCTGTGACAGTAAACTGAATATCTTCTAGTTTCTTCTCTCCTCTGTGACAGTAAACTGAATATCTTCTAGTTTCTTCTCTCCTTTGTGACAGTAAACTGAATATCTTTGAGTTTTGCACAAAACAAGACATTTGAGGACGTCATCTTAGGCTTTGGGAAACACTGATCCACATTTTTCACCATGTTTTGACATTTTTATCAAACAACTAATCGAGAAAATAATCGACAGATTAATCGACTATGAAAATAATCGGTAGTTACAGCCCTACAAACATTGATTTTAAGTTGAGGACAATAATAAGAGCACTGTTTTCCCCTTCCGTCCATCTGCTCTCTTCAGTTTGTTCTATTTTTAAATCCTTCTTTAAATAATGTGTGTATGCCTCTCTAGGTACTACCCCTACCACTACGCTCCCTTCCTGTCTGACATCAGGAACATATCGGAGTTAACGTTGACCTTTGACCTGGAGAAACCCTTCATGCCCTTCCAGCAACTGTTGGCAGTCCTGCCTGCTGCCAGCAAGGAGCTGCTGCCTGAGAGTTACAGGGTACTTTTTGGGGATTTCACTTACAAGTCCAAGTATCGCAAATGTGTCTGCATGTGGAACAATATTTAAAAAGGAGCAAATATTCGGGTTTATGCAACATCCAAACGTGAAATGATAAAGATGATAATTTATTGTTTTTGACGTTTCAGCACCTGATGACCAGTGAAAATTCACCCATTATTGAGTACTACCCTGTTGACTTTAAAACGGACCTCAATGGCAAGCAGCAGGAATGGGAGGCTGTGGTTCTTATTCCCTTCATAGATGAGGTACATAGACACACAGACAGACATAGGAAAAAATACTGCCACAGTTATGTTAAAAAAAGCCATACTCATTTGTGTGTTTATTGAACAGAGGTGCTTACTAGCAGCCATGGAGCCCTATAATCATAAGATGACCAAAGAAGAGAAGGCCAGGAACCGTCACACAGAGTGTGCAGTCTACTCATATGACTCTGAAAAAGACTTCATGTACAACTCCCCCCTGCCTCAGCTGTTCCCCGACATCGTCCACTGCCATGTCAGGTAGGTACACACTGAATACACATGAATTTAAGTAGTCTTTCTCAAATTATCTTAAATACCATAATATCATTTCATCATGTTTGCTAGACCGAGGACACACAAGATCCGAAGGAGAAAGTATATAATTACACACATTATATACACACATATATTGTATATAGTGTGTATATTTGAGTGCATTTATGCAGATTATTATGAAATAGAACAATTACGTGGACATGTTTTCACTCTGATCTGTAATGAATGTGAAAGTAGTGATGGAACTACACTTGTCAAATCTATTCATATAGCATAAAGATGTTACAGTTTCTGATGGATTGTTTTTCTAACAAAGCTGCATTAAACATCAACAAACTCAGCTGACAATATATAAAGAGGGAAAGCTAGTGAAGGATTGTTTTGAATTTTTGCATCATGGAATTGGTCATGGTTTTACTGTCACATTGCAGGTTCAGGGAATAGCTTTATTTGTGCATGCTTTTGCACACAAACGCAACCAAAGAAAAGCAACTCAGCCAGTACACCCACTTAGTGCACATTCAGCCTGATGTTCACTGCAGGTGGACTGTATTGTGTTTGTTTGTTACAGGAAAGCAGACATCCCTATGGATGCCTGGCATGTACAATTGGACCACGTCAGCAGACGCCTCGACCGCTCATCTCTGTACTTCTGTGGCTTTCCCACACTGCAACACATCAAACACAAGGTGTGTGGGCGTGTGCATATACAGTATATTCGTGTTGCATGGCTGGGTTACATTTAAAGGCTCTAAGCCCCAACACAGGGTCTGATGGAGTATCTCAGTAATAGCTTGGGTTTATTTATTGTAGACTACTTTGAAGTAGAATAATTAAAAATGGTCAGTCATTCTTTGTCTCTCTGTCTTATCTCTGCCTCTTTCTCTCCTGTTGATGGGCTCACTCACTTCTAGTTCTTTAAGAAGAAGAGTGGAGTGGTTGTGTTCCAGCAGAGCAGCAGAGGGGAGAACATGATGCTGGAGATCCTCCCGAGCCAGGACGCGGAGGCAGTGAGCTTTCCTTTCATTTTACTCATCTCATTTTTAAAAAAAAAAACTAAAAAAAAACCTGCTGAAGATATTTAAAGCAGACTTAATTAATGAAAGAGTTTCTCAAAATGTGTCTTAATAAAAATGTCTATCTTCATGAAAAAAAGTGTATCAAATAGCTTAAGTGTTTATCTTAATCACTCAAAATCTTTTTGAATGATTATTAATAGCATGAATTTATTGCATCATTATTGCTGCAATACAAGTCTTTACTCGCAGTCTCCATCTGACACTGCAATGATGCAAGCTTCCTCTAGATGGGGCTCAAGAAAAGTCATAGGATCCCTGAAAAAGATTAATTTTACTAGTTCTTATAACAACCTACTTAAGTCTGCCATGTGCAGCTGTATTAGGTAGGAAAACATAGAGACAGGAGTTGGGCGTCTCATCAACACACAAACTCAAATTGTGAGCAGAATTTCTTATTTTAAATAATGTAGTACTTCTTACTAGTTATTAAATTTTGAATGAAATGTCTGCCTCAATAATACAGAATTTTACAATTACAACTGCTTTGACTTCTCATCGATACGATGAAATACTATGAACCCCCCCCCCCCCCCCCCAAAAAAAAAAACAGATTTAGCTCTGGTATGTTCTTGTCTACTTATCCTTATCCTACATTTACTGTATCCCTCTTCCTTGTCTGTTTTCCTCTGCCTCGTTAGGGATGTGATGATGTTGCTGCACAAGTACTGGGGAAGCCGGTGTTCGTCAACTGGCCGCATCTGGAGGAAGCTCGCATCATTGCAGTGTCAGATGGCGATGTCAAGTAAGAATTACTGTCAGGCCAATAATGGCAGTAATAATAGTAGTATGTGTTGAATGTGTCTAATGGAAGTTTCTTTTTGATTATCACATGGTTTTCTCAATCTGGAAAGATTTAACCTATGTATTAAAAATCAATGTATGAAGTATAGTGAAGTTATTGCCATTGTATTAGAATTTCTGTGGTTTTATGTTGTTAGATTTTTCAGTCAATAAGAACTGAAAAGATTGTTGATGGAAAAGACGCACCCCCATGATAACTCTGTGGGTCCTGAAAAAGAGATCCTTTTAGATTCTACCGCCGGGGGGTGCCAAATTCTACACAAAGTGGCTTTAACATATCAGATGGTGAAACCTCACCCACGATCACCAATTGTAACATGTACATCTGTTTGGCTTAAAGGCATACTATGTAACTTTTCCCTCTTCAGTCCCCCTACAGGTTGTCTCATTGGAACTATAGCCGCGCGAGCTGTAGTTCCAATGAGACAACCTGTAGGGGGACCGAAGAGGGAAAAGTTACATAGTATGCCTTTGAGCTAGCACAAATTTCCGTCTTTGTATCGGTGAGTCATAGCCTGACAAGCCAGACCCACATCAAGATGTTGGGTCTGGGAACTCACCATTGGCAGGGCTCAATCCGAGGGGCGGGATAAACGGTTGTCTTTCAAATTCCTTCTGCACGCAATAGGATAGCGCTACAACCAACAAGAGCAACGCTAGTTGATAGATTAAACTTTTGCCGTATCCAGTCGGCAAAACGCCAAACACATTTTCCTTTTTTAAGAATGACTTCAGTGCTTAACTCCAAGTCTTACAGAGTCGCGGCCAAAGCCGATTCGAAAGGCCACTGTTCGCCAGCAGCAGCAGACATCATCTTTTGTTTTCAAGTAGCAGGGAATTCACGCGGAACTGTCGCAACTCTGCTGTCCTTATGTTAAGCCCGCCCACCGACTCTATACACGATGTGATTGGCCTGACCAGAATTAGGTTTTTCCAGCTCGCAAGCCACCAGAGAGTTGCTAATTACATTTGCTGCCGCTAGGGTGCGTCTAGATTTCCAGGCTAGGTGAGTCAGCTATTACAAGTGAAATCTTTCACTCTGTGTCACAGGTTTTGTTTAGAGGAACCACCTGGTGTCCAAATAGTGTATGACAGGCCCTCCACTCCTCCCCCCACCAAAGTCACCTGCCTGTCTGACAAGGAGCAGAAGGACTGGGTGAAGGATGTCCAGGGACTCACTGAACAGTAAGGCACAATGAACAACAAAACAATATACCTTTTACTCTTACTGTTTTCTGAATTCATAGAGAAACACCGCTGTTTTAAAACCTATTGCTGCCTTTCTCATGTCTTAGTGGCTAAGATACCTTTTAAAGCCATTGTAATTGCACACTAGAAGGTTTTAAGTTTCTTGGTATTGTATTAAACCCAACAACAACATAATTGATAAATACAGATGGTGAATGACAATTTATTTTCTCGCAGTTTCTTGAAGAGGAAAGGCATCATGGTGAATGAGACATCGGTGGTTTTGTACGGCCAGTTGCTGACAGGAAGGAAATACGTCCCCAAAGCCAACGGGGTGGTGGAACTTGAGAAACAGTGGGCCAAGCAGGTCCTGCCTTTCGCCTACCAGACTGTGGTTAAGGTACGTGCATACACAAACAAGAAAGGAATACACAGATAAACGTTTCATGGAAACCTGTGACCAATTGTGCTCCATGAATGGAGCGCAATGGCAGCTCAGTCTGGTCGCCGGTTCACGTCCCGTATGGACGAAAGTATAGAGTGTGGACTGGTAGCTCGACTGGTGCTCGCGGCACCTTTTATTTGTAAAAGAAATGCTTAAAACAAAAAATACCTTAGTTACGGTTAGTGACAGGTTGTACTCCTTGTTAAAGTCCTTTGGTTCCATGAGGCTTATTCACTCAAGTACATACATACTGATACACACTTAGTTGCAGTACTAGTCAGTCCTAGATTTTGTGCTAAGATGTGGTGTTTTCCAGCAGGGCCGCGAGGCGGCAGATTAAACAGCCTGAGCTGAGGAGTGCAGACGGGCTCAATCCATCTAAACTTTCAAATAAACCTTACAAATGACAAGTATATGTGTCTGTTAATGACGTAAGCAGTGTTTTGTGAAATATGGCACACATACTCCAGGCCCAAGCACACAATACTTTGTTTATTATACAGACATAGAGTAGAATGAAGGATTTTATTTCCAACTTAAATATTGGTAAGATGTTTTAATTGTATATTGTCATCACTGATACAGATGCCCATTCACATTGACATCTAGTTAACTGATAACGCTGAAGACTCTTTCACCACCTATGTCACCCACTCACTAACACACTCGCCCATATTCCACGTTTCCCTTCGTCTTCTCAGGACATCAAGGCCTTTTACTCGTGTCTGACCTGCTTTAAGAGCTTAGACGAGCTCTTTCCTCCAGCAACCACTGTCTTCATGGTGGGGAACCCGTACTACGGTGCCATGGGCGAGGTACGTGATCTCTTTTCCGCTTCAGTCAGAGGATCACATCAATGTGGAAATAATGGACAGTCAAACACAGGAACTGTGTGTGTGTGTGTGTATCTATCTATCTATCTATCTATCTAAAATCAGTTGTCCTCTTGCCGCTTAATAAATCATTTTATAATTACGCTGACCCACATTTTTCTTGTTATCCTGGTTGGACATCAGGAAGTAAGAGAGGTTTGGGTCCTCTTTTAAACGCATCCTAAAATAGTGTAATACTGAAGTGAACTTCAATTAGTAGTATTCAATAATGAATGGGTATGATAAACACAATTCTATAATTAATACCAGAAAGCTAAAGTAATCTATAAACAAGAAAATTATTTTTTTTCTTCTGTACTCTCTCTCCTATATTAACTTGATTGCAATGTCTTGTTTTAAAAACTCCTCTGATGTTTTTTTTTTCTTGCAAGTGTTCTTGCTTATTGTGTATAATTTTTGGAAAGCAACATGTCAGCTCGTTTGCTTATTGAAATGAGAATCACCGTCTCTTTTATTACTTGCTTAACAGGTGCAAGACTCTAGCGATGTCATTAAAGACGGCCGGGTACGAGTGGTCTTCAATGTGCCGCATGAACCACAGCTGGAGCCCTTAATCCAGAATCAGCATGTAAGAGACACACACAGACTTGTGAAGTCGTTTAAGTGATAAATGGTGTTGATCCTGAGAATATTTTCCATGCACACCCGTTTGAGCCTCACGTATGTACTGTATGCCTGCACGTCTTTGTATTTTGTAGAAGTACTGTGTGAAGTACAGCCCCGGGTACGTCCTGGCATCTCGTCTTGGCATCACCAGCTACCTTGTCTCCCGCTTCTCAGGAAGCATCTTCATTGGTAGAGGCTCTAAGAGGAAGTGAGTGGTTAAAGCTAAGATTTACATTACATTACATGTCGTTTAGCTGACGCTTTTATCCAAAGTGGCTTACAATTGCTATATATGTCAGAGGTCGCACGCCTCTGGAGCAACTAGGGGTTAAGCTCAGGGACATATTGGTTGATATATTGCAGTGGGAATCGAACCCAGATCTCCCACACTAAAGGCATGTGTCGTAGCCACTGCAGCATCACCATATTTATTTACTTACTATGCTGACATTGAGATCTCTTTTTAAATATATAAAATGTTAAGAATTTGCACTTTCATGGCCTGTGTAGATCAGTAGTGAATGAAATCTTAACAGACCATTGGAGATTGCTACCTTCACTCTCCCAGGCAGAAACCTTGTGTGCGTATATATATATATATATATATATATATATATATATATATATATATATATATATATTATATATTTTTTTTAAACTGGTTAATGCCTAGTGCCTATTTTTGGCATGGCTGTTCTGCATTTCCTTTGTTTTAAAATGTTTTGTTTGTTTCACTGAGCAGAACTTCATTTTTCCTCCTGTCTTTCTCTGCACCAATGTTTTCTTCTGCATTGTTTGCAGTCCCTGTGGAGAGCAAAAAGCTAACGTCGGCCTGAACCTCAAGTTCAACAAGAAGAATGAGGAGGTTCCTGGATACACCAAGAGAACTGAAAAGGAGTGGCTCTACTCTGCTGCTGTGGAGGAACTACTGGCCGAATACCTGGACAGGTAAAAATGAATAAAAACTGAACATTTATTCATCTTCCGTCAGGCGGCGATTAACTGAGTCCTAAATTCTTCAACTGTTGGAGTGCGATAGCAGCATGGACAGTGTGGTTGCATTGAAATGTGTTGAATTCTTGTTTTTAACTTCATACAGTCTAAAATAGTGTATGTTTGAATAAAATAGTTTGTTAAATGTTGCAGTATTTTAACATTTTAAATATTTTTTTATGCTTTTCTAGATTTTCTGAGGTGTTCAACTCAGTGTCAAGAAACGGTCATGATGATGTTTTCTATGAAGATGACATTTGGCCTGAAGAGGACCAGAATGGGTAAAAGTCTCAGCCTAAATAAGCTCCAGAGCATTTCCTCTGGATCTACCTCTATTGAACTTTTTTTTTTCCCCAGCAATCACAGTTCTGAATTAATTGAATTGATGGTGTATTTATTGGTGATATCTGATACTGATGGACACCCCCACAGGGCGGAGAGGGTTGCTGAAATCACTTCATGGTTGAAAAGTCACCCAGTAAGCTCCATCGGCAGGACTTCATGTGACCTACAGGTGCTGGACTCTGCCATCGTGGAGCGGATCGAGGAAGCAGTGGAGAAAGCCAAGGTGACTGACATACACAGTCTCAAACTACAGGATACTCCCTCCACTTACTATAGGTGCTTTACGACACAGGTTCTAAGGTCTTTTTAAGTCCCCAGAACTATTTTAAAGGAACTGGGTTAGAAGGTTCCTTCAGCCGATTGTTGTGCGTGTTTCCTCCACGATCTAAAGAGCTGTGAAGATTAGACAAATTAGTCCGCCGACATATAAAGGCGCTGACACGCCAACCCGATTATCGGCCGTCGGACAGTCTGGCGAGGTCGGTGACCCGAGTCTGTTTGGTGTGTTCCGTGCTGTCGTCAGTTGGAGGAGCCGCCGGCGTTCATTTGGGCCGATTTTACTTGTTGAATCGGCCAGTGGGCAGTCGGACTTAGTGACCAATTACCGGAAATGACGAGCGGGATGAGTATGACGAACGCCTCTCAAAATCTGACGAATATCTTTTAATCTGACCTTTGTCAATCTGAAATGAAGACGGATTCAGCAACTGCATGGCCTATTTCTCGCTTAAAATGTTTTCAGAAACACGTTTCGGTGAACTATTTTCATAAAATATGAAATCGTATTCCGAACGAGCCGCCATTATGGTCTGGCTTTGAAATCCGGGAGAAGCCAGACCCACGTGGCGCGTTCATTTAATCAGCTGCCGGTTTTAATTTTTTGGGGGACAATACAGATTAGGACCGCCTGCTGTTATGGAGACGTATTACGTCTCGTGCACGCGCAGAACGAACGCTCAAGTGGGCGTCACTTCGGTGTGTTCCGAGGAACTTTTTTGTCGGGGAGACTGATCAGTCCGACTGCCTTTTCTGCCGACGGTCGGTCATCGGGTTGGTGTATCAGAGCCTTAAAGCAACATGACGGGATGAGTGCTGCTGGTGGTCGCAGGGGTAAACGCACTGTGCCGCCTGCAGTTCAGTGTGCCCGCCCATTTCATCTAAAAAAAAACACAGATAAAATAGATTTTTTTTTCACTGTGCCTTAGATCGTAACCGCTGAGAAACCAATAAGGTTTTGTTTCTCTCATTCAAAGCACCGCAATATGCCCAATCGCTCATTCTTTATCTCTGTCTCTTAAAAAAATATTCCAAAAGTACTTCCTTGTTTTATGAATGAAGCGGTCGGCGAGTTAAAGCAGCCGTGCTGTGTGTGTTTGACCAACCGGCGACGGTCAACCATGCAAACCCCACACCCAATGTTCCTGTACTTTGAGAAAGTACTACCCTTGGATCAGGGGGTTTTCGGGGGAGAAATAAAGCTCTGGTCGCTGCGGTCGAAACTCAACAAGTTCCTCAGAAGGTTCCTAGTTCCTGCAGACGAAAAGCACCTATTATTATTATTATTATTATTATTATTATTATTATTATTATTATTATCCGAAGTTCTCTCTGTGTGAACTCACTGTCCCTCAATTCACACATCTCTCTATCGCTGTGTCACTCCCACCATCCTTCTCTTAGGTGAAGAAGAGCACCAAGAAAGTCCGTGTGACAGTCAAGCCTCATCTCCTCTTCAGGGTGAGTACGTTTTGCTTCTTCTTTTTTGTCTATCGTGATCCTAAATGGGATGTCTTTTGGTTCTGGACTGTTTGTTGGAAATAAACAATTAATTTGAAGATGTTACTTTGAGCTTTAGGAAATTGTGAAGGGCATCATTTTGACATTTTATTGACCAAACCATAAATCAGTTGAAAAAATAATTGGCAGATTATTAACAATAATGAATGATAATAGAAATAGTCGAGCCCTATACACTGTACATGTTTACAAAGTATTGAACATGTAATATGAATGCCTGTGTTTGTGTGTAGCCCTTGGAGCAGCAGCAGGGAGTGATTCCGGACCCGGATGCAGAGTATCGCCTGTTTGACAGAGTCATCAACACCAGGGAGGGCTTCACCGTCCCACTGGGACTCAGAGGAACCGTCATCGGCATTAAAGGAGGTGAGGACACAGTTTAATTTCTTTCTTCCTGATTTCTCCATATTGTTTAAAATTCTACCAAAGCTCCAGCACCTTTTTGTAAGAGTATGATGCATGTCAATGATATAAAAGAGAAAATATAAATATAACCTATAATTCTCACAGTTTATATTGTGTCTGTCTTCAGCGGATCGTGAGGCAGAGGTTCTCTATGAAGTGCTTTTTGATGAAGAATTTGCTGGAGGTCTCTCTATCAGGTAATCACACTCAGTGAATCTGCACTAACTACTAGATAGAATAGAATAGTATAGAAGTAAAAGCCTTCCACTCCACACCCGAATGATTTCAAATGAGACATGCCTCCTTTTGTCCTCAGGTGTAGTTCTCCTCGTTGTTACCGCCTCCCTCCCTGCGCTCTCATTAACTTTACCCACGGAATGCGAGTGGATCAAACCTCCCACAAACTCACCGCCATCGTCAAACCTCAGCCCGCCACAGCCGCAAACTTCAACTCACATCGCCAGTTGTCCGGCCTGAACCACTCTCCACGTTCACCCTTTATACCCACACAGGTAAGGGTTTTCCTGATTGAACTTTGAATAAACAGTAAGAATGTTTATCGTCAGACTTCTAGTTGGTGGGTAGTCTTCCGGTAACAGCTTTTTTTCCCTTCAGGTTTCTGATTGGCCAACATCATCTTCTTCTTTGAGCTACTGTGGTTATATCGCCGCCTGTTGGCTTAGCATGCTTTTGACAGTGCTTCAATTGTGTTGTGAGATTTTTCTAGACTGTGCAAGTGTGGATCGTTTTTATTAATGAAGGAAGGCAAAAACAAACCCTGTTTTAAAAATAAAAAAACACTTATGTTTGTGTGGACTAGGCCTCGGATGGCTCACCAAACCATTTTTTCTTCCCTTTCCCACAAACTCTTTCTCTCTTTCTTTCTCCATTCCACCTCTCCACCCCTGTAGCATAACAATAAACATGGTATGGGGAAGGCAGCCTTCCAGGGCAACAGGAACTCTCCCTCTAAGGGTCCTATCCAGAAACAACAGTCCAAGGTAAGCGCAGAGTCACCTGTATGTGTAAACCCTTCTCACTTCTATAGACCCTTTTTAAATATGTGACCTTACAAATATACATTTTCTAATGTTGTCTCTGTTCTTCTCCAGGAGTACAGTAATGTGTGGCAGTCTCTGCAGAACTCTGGTCCTCCTCTCAACCCTCCTGCTCACTGGCACAATGTACGTCTGTGTGTAGAAGTGTGTGTTTGAGGGCTTTTTAAAATATTAAAGGTGCAGTAGGTAGGACTTAGAAAACTAACTTTCTGTCATATTTGCGGAAACTGACCCTATGTTCCAGTAGAACTACATGAAGCAGGTAATAAAAAAAAAAAAAACAAAAAAAAAACACCACCTATAGTGCGATTTGCAAAAATCCACAGCTCCCTGTTCAGATGCACCAATCAGGGCCAGGGGGGGTTTCTAACTGCGTGTCAATCACTGCTCATGCACACGCATTCATTCTCCCTTGTGGGCAGAGGGGCTTAGAAGACCATTTTGGGCTTTAGCAGAAAGGGGGGAGGGACTGAGAAGTTGTCAATGTTCAAATTATTTGGCTAAGTCCTGGATCTTCACAATCCTACCTACAGCACCTTTAATGTGGAGCCTGTGATAACAGAAGGGTCTCAACCGCGAGGCTTTAACGGAAAGGGGGGAGGGATTGATAAGTTGTCGATGTTCACATTTTGTGTCTAAGTCCTGGATCTTCACAATCCCACTTACGGCACCTTTTAATAGTGAGAAAAGACTAATATGGTGCTGGCCCTCTCCAGAACTTGTTATACACATGTCAAGTTATTTTAACTTTAAACAGGCTTACATTTCTGCATAATTAAGAGCATTGTGCAACCATAGACTGTCAGCTTCATTCAGCCTGGCTCAGCTCCATCCACGCTCCACCTCTTTGCCAAATTTTTAGATTAGCCGACGTCATGCACTGCCAAGATGGCAAAGGCCGGAGCAACCGGGAGACCCCCACTTTGAGCTTCATTTTGGCTCTTCAGAAACCTGTGAGGGACATCACGGAGACTCTGTCCATCTTTTATACAGTCTAGGGTTCAAACCCCCATAACATGGTCTTGTGTAGCAGTTACACATGCACAGTTGTGCTGATGAAAGGCAATACAAATCATAAAAAGCATTTCTGGTATTTAAAATATATGGAACTTCTTCCATTTAGTGTTAGTTTTAAAACCCACTCAAAGCAAAACGGTGTGTGTTTCCAACTCTAGGAAGGACTTTCCCAACAGCGGAAGAACCAGCACTCTAACGAAGCTGTAAGTACACACCTGCTGGCTCACAATACTGACAGGTCATAAGCTGGAGAGCAGGATGAGGCTGACAATCTCACACATAACTCAGATTTAAGCAGTTTCTTAACCTGAACTGCACGTGTGGGAGAATATATAAATGTGTGTTACAGCAATAATAATATATAAAGAATGCTGTTGGACTAGAGTGATATGCGTACATTGTTTATGTATATTTATGTGTGTTTGTGTGTACAGTAAGCTGTATTGGTGTGTTTTTGGATGCAGATGCTTTAATGTATAAGTGATATGTGATATTCGTTTGTGTGAATATGTGGCTAGAATATTGATGGTTTGTGCATACTTTACAGGCCCCAGTTGGTGGCATCAGACTGTTGAAGAAAAATGAAGATGTCAACTCCCTTTTCCCCCCACAGAACACAGCCAATAAGGTACACACACACACTTTCAATCTCCTTTTTCCTAGCCGATTTTTCTTCTGATCACTTTATGTGCATCTCTGAGTTGTAAGGGACAGTGCAAGGGTCTAGGCAATGTCACCCAGTGGCTTGTTTTTAACCACAATGGTTAGAATCGTTTTTTAAATATGTCCACAGTGCATGTGTAAACAAATGTCTCCCCACTTCCACGCTTCTGTCTCTCCACGTATTTCTCTGACATAGGCTACGACTGAGTTTGAGGACCTGATAGCCGGTCTCAAGATCTCCACGGGTAACCAGCAGACCCCACCCCCTCCAGCTGCTCCACAAGTACCCGCCAGCCAGTCAGATGGCCCGTTGTCTCCGCAGTCCTTCGCCATGGTGAGTATCACAGATAAAGATAGCTTAAGATGACTAATAAGTAGACTAAAAGTAAAATAATTACTTTTTTCCCCTCTTTTTTTCCCCCATTAAAAACAACACTGACATTATGAAAATCAACTGGTATTTAATGGGTTAAAATTCTAGAATGAATATTTGACAGTGATGATCCTCCACAAAATCATCTTCAGCCAAGCTTATGTGTTTTACAATTTACAAACAAAAGCGAGCAGAAAGTGAGGAAATGATCCAGACAGCAGTCAAGATTTCCTTGTGATTTTGCAAAGTCACTGCAGCTGGGTAACACACTGCTAATCATGTCAGCTGTAGCTTCTGATATGAAAACGATAATAGTACAAACGTTCAGAACGTTCAGTGAACAGACTAATTGGCTGACCAATGTGTGTGATTAAATCCAACTTTAATGACTTTGTTCAGGCCTCTTCAACAATCTGTGGCTATGTGTTCTCTTTCTATTCTATCCTGATTTTTAAAATGAAATGGCCTTAATAGTTTTTAAGCTTTTTACTTGAATGCATATGATGATCATCACTACATAAAATCAGAACCTGTTCCTTGAAATCCTCTAGGACATGCATGTGTGCACCATCATTTAACTTCAATCCAGTCATTGTATCGCTTCTCACTAGGACAGGTCAAGATGATTGAACTGAACTGTTTTTGCAGAAGGGAACCCTGATGCTGAAGGAGATGTTGAAGATTGACGGTGCGGGAACAGGAAGTCCCTCTTCTCAGGAGGCAGATGGCACCGGTGGCCAGCAGCAGAACAGGAGACGATCGTCTAAGAAACTAGGTACGTACTACACCACAAGCAAATGTACTGCAACCAGATTTAGATACCCATGAAGAGGATGCTCACCCGTCTGTAAACAACTTAAACCATGCTTTTTATGTTCCCCCCCCCCCCCCCCCCCCCCCCCTTTCATCCCATTTTCTCTTTCCAGCAGCAAATATGAACGCCCCCCACAGTGATGCAGCAGCAATGGCTTCTCCTGCATTGGCCGTTTCTGCTAACCTCTCCAACGCTGGGCTGACCAGTAAGGTGTCAGAGCTGACGTGTGTCTGTGTGGGGTTAGGAATGGCACCACCCAATTTCAGCTACATAGGCAACAGACAGGTAACACAGTGTAATGTATATTTGCAACACACATATATTTATTTACCTGCATGGTGTAGATATATGCCAGATGGTTGTGCGTGCGTGCGTGTCTTGTGTGAGCGTATGTGTAAGTTGTCTTCTGTCTCCACAGGGTCGCACAGTAGTGTGTCAGGTGAAGCTGTCCAATGGGTTGATGGTTCACGGTCCCCAGTGCCAATCAGAAAATGATGCCAAGGAAAAAGCTGCCTTCTTTGCCCTCCAAAGACTGGTACAACACACACAAATTAGTGTTTGTTTGTGAGAATGTGTGCTTGCAGTGGTTATTTTGCTGTGGAAGCCATCATATTTTGATCTATGGAAGTCAGAAATCATTCGCACTATTTGTTCCTCCTAGAGATTTTTAAAAAAAAATTTTTTTTATTTTTTTGAGAGCGTCCGAAAGGCATTAAAAATATCAATGATTTTAATTTTTAATGTTTTGAAATCCGAAAATGATGATTACACCAGTCCCTGATAGGGGTGCACGATATTGAAAAAATGTGATATTGCAATATCGATAATGAATATTGTGATATCGATATTAATTTTGATATTTTTAAACATATGTAAAATTACCAAAGTTATGGGAAAACGCATCAAAATAGATTTATAACAAACAAAACAAGTTTTCTTACAACACAAGGTTTATTTCAACTGACAGTCATATTGGACTGGTCCAACATGTGTCTACAGAACAGGACATGTTGTACTAGTTGTATATAGACTACAGTATAAAAACCAATGCAATGCAACGTCTGTTGGGTTAAAGCCAAAGTATTTCCAAGCTACCGAGGAGGCATTACTTTTGGCCACTAAAGTTTCCTCTTCAATCTCTGTTATCTCGTCGTCTCCCAGAGCAATACTCATTTTCTTACTTTTGTGTTCTTTTTGCTCCACTGGCTCCCTTGGCTCTCTCTTTAGGTCCTTTCTTTTCTTTCACTTCGTTTTGTGGTCTCTGTCCATTTCTGTATCACTACAACTATTTCTATAGCACAACATTCTATTGAGTTTTGCCTCTCGTTGCTTCTATACTCTTTGGGTACACGTCGGGCGGGATGCAACGCAAACAAAATATCGCATAATTATCACGAGACTCTCGGTCTAATATCGCGCGACGTGATATCGCGATAACGATATTGAGTTGATGTATCTTGCAGCCCTAGTCCCTGCCTTAGTGGGCTTCCAGACCAGCCCTGTGTTAAAACAACGCAAATGGTTGTAGTTGGCGTGCTGTTCAGGATTCGGGAAGTCCCCCTTGAGTTACTGATCCATGAGGTTGAATTCTATCAGATGCAAAAACATTGAATAGCGGTTTTTAATACCTACCAGACACAACTCAGATTAAAATCTGGAAAGATATTATGCCAGCAATTGTTTTATCTTTCCTCGCGAGGTAAACGGTAGATAGACTGTGCACGTTACAAAGTTATCGACCTGAAATGTGCACTTGCATGTATTTGAGTGGCCACCACGGCAACTTTCCACAGTTTTTTTTTTTTTTTTTTTTTTCTTTTTCTAAAAGTTTAAGAAAGTTGAGCAATGTTCAACTTTTTTGCCACAACCCTGTTTTTTTTTTTTGTTTTTTTAAATTCACTGTAGCCATCTGGCTGGTACCCCGAGGAAAGAAAGCAAGATATATTAACAGTTAAACACTTTGTGATTATTCTGGATAACATTTAGCCATCGCTAAAACCTGGTTTTCTTAAAGCAGCTGGTAAACTGATTACTTGGCTGTCCAATCTGTAAGGGAGTGTGAGTGCATAAGTAGGTATTATTGTACAGATCTACAATTAAAGCTTCCATGTCTCTTGCTCATCTGTAGAACTCGGTGGGATCTGGCTTCCCCCTCCCACCCCCTCTATACCCAGGAGTGGGGCAGATCCGACCCCCACCCTTAGGAGCCATGGGCCCTGTCTTCAGCCAGCAAGGTCAGTCTTCTCTACTTATATTTTAGATGGACAGTGTGTGGTAGATGGTAGGGAGCTTTCTGTGAACCTGCAAGATTATTGTCATCATGATTCTTCTTATCTACAATTCATTGGCCATTGTTTTCGGCATTGCCGAAAGTCATAAGCGTATATCACAACAAAATACATTTTAGCAGGAAATGTATCTACAATTTGTGCAACGTTTCAATCAGCATCTTGTCTCACTTTATTTGTCTGTTCTCTAATTGTAATGTCTTTTTTCTGTCATTTGAGACTTTCTTGAAATGAAGAGCCCTATGAATCCAGGAGTTTGCTCTTCTTCTCCAGGTGGTTTGCTGTTGCCCCACCAGGCTTTCGGCCCTGCCCCTCTGTGGGGAATGCCGCTGCCTCCTCCCCACCATCAAAACCAGCCATTCTATGGAGCAGCAGGAACCTTCCCTGGTGCCGCCCGCTCCCAGCCTGCCACAACAGTGCCCATCGGCTCACACAACCAATTTATTCCATTACAGGTAGACTTAGATACGAACTGAGCATTCAGATTTTGCTGTATTTCTATTTTGTGTCGTGTTCCTTCTGTTCTTTTTTTTTTTTTTTTTAATGCTGATAAAGTAATGCTACAATCATGGTAACCTAGCTTTCCGCTTGTCCTCTGACCTTAACAGGTGACTAAGAAGCGAGTCTCGGCCAACAAGAAGAACCAGGACACTCGGGAGTTTTACAGCGCCGCCCACATCGTGACCAGAAACGAATCACAGAAAGCCCACAGCCAATCTCTGGCTCAGGGTGGACCCCAGGGCGGTAAAGTCGACCAGCCACACCAATACGGCGCCAACGTCAACCCCTCCTCGTCCAGTCCTAGTCAAGTAGACGGCGTTGCCACGACGAATGCAGTCCCACACACCCCCCCTCGACAAAACGTCCCGGCCACGGGCCACACCCCTGGCTCCTCCGGCAAGAGGAAGCACAGAAAGCTGGCTGTCAACTTTGAGGCAGCCAAAGTCTCTGAGTGATGTGTGTGTGTGTGTGTGTGTGTGTGTGTGTGTGTGTGTGTGTGTGTGTGTGTGTGTGTGTGTGTGTGTGTGTGTGTGTGTGTGTGTGTGTGTGTGTGTGTGTGTGTGTGTGTGTGTGTGTGTTTGGTGTTTTTAAGCTGCTGTTTTAAAGCCTGACTCAGCATCTCTGATCAAAACCTCATCAATGTGAAAGTTTCTTTTCACTCTTTGCACTTGAGCAAACTAAATAATGCCCACTTTTACTCCAAACACAACAACACAGAATTCCATTGTCCCTTCGCCTCTTCTCGTGAGATCAGAGTTATGTTGGTGTAACCTGGCTATTGTAGTTTTGCGTCCCCTCTTTGATGTTGCCTTCTTATGCTTGCGTGTGGCCAGTGTGAGCCTACAGTATGTAATTGAGTAAGGTGCATCTGGGATGCGGCCATAGCTCTTTTTTTCCCCCCTTCTTTGGGTCTAAAAGAGATTGATTTCGTAGATCAATCCCTCTACTTAACATAATTGATTGATTAAAGTCTTTGTTTAGAAGGAAAAGTAATGATTTCCTATGGTTGTTGATGAGCTTGGTCGGGTTACATATGCATAGTAGTAAAGAAGATCCAGTGACGTGAAACTGCCTTTTTAAAAGTGCATCGTCTTCATTAAATATGCATTTTAGAGAAAATCCAAGTAGCAAAAAAAAAAAAAAAAAAGACATACCAGCACGTTGAAAACCAAATAATTAGCTTAGAGGACAACAAAAAGAACAGGAACTAAAACCTTAACTTCATTTTTTTGTTTTCTGTCTGAGCCCATAGGATTTAGAAATCAATGTTATTTCTTTTATTATTATTATTTTTTTACCTCCTACAGCTCCTCATGTCAGTCTTAGCACCGTCCGTCTACACCTCTTTAAGATGTTGCTTTGGATGCTTAGAGCTGAGAGTTTTCACTGACTTGAGGAGCTGCTGTTGCCTTCGTAGAGACACAGTGCGGATTTATCACGCTCCTGGTCACACAGCGCAGAGAATCCTTGGCGTTTTGGAAACCCACTTCAATCAATAGATTTTGGTTCTCAGGGACATGTACTCTTTATACTTTAGCCTCAGATTTGCACTGCAGCAGCAACTGCTTCCTGCTTTTCCTCCTGAATACTTTAGGACATACTAAGTTATTTACGTGTACGTCTTTTAGAAAACTAGTTTGACTGCATGTGATGCTGTGTTGGCCGTGTTTTTGTTCTTTAGGTTGGTGTTAGTGTATTAATTATGCATCAGCACTTGGCCTTCTGTCATGGCTTTGCTTGTACATACTGATCACAGTTTCTGAAGCATTACATCCATTTGTATCGAAATACATCCGCTCTGTCAGGTTTGGCTCAGTGGTGTTAATCAGGCCGACAGAGATTGAAATCTGTTTTAATCTTTCCGTTTGTTTTGTGATCATTTCCCATCAAGTTTGACAGCCTTTTCTTTCCTTTGGACTTTTTGACACCTCGCTGCATTTTTATATATATATTTTTTATGGTTTGTTAACGACACCGCCAAAGTCGAAAGATGATCGATGCACACTGCCCGCAATCAATGCAGAATTATGAAACATTATTGGTATAATAAACACACATACACACTACACGTGATGATATTGCCACTGCAGAGCAGTTGTACACCAGCATATAACCCAGTCAAATTCCACTTAGTGTTGAAATTGCCAGCTTTTTTTTAAATATATATACATTTGTCCATTTCGATTTTATAAACTGGACCATGTGAGAAAGTCCTAATTTTTATTGTTCCAGTTTCCAAAAGCAACCTGATACAAAGTCAATCTTTCAGTTTTTAAGTGTACAGGGGCAGGAGATCATGGCTGATTGTACACAGGTGCAACAAAAACAATGTTCTTGCTTCCACTAATGTATTTTTTTGAAACCGCTTAGATTAGACATGTTTTTCTTGTGAATATGGGAGCTCACACAGTTTATAGTAGTATGTACTTTTGACATCTTAAATTGAAGTACAAGCCAACAATTAGGATCTCACGGATTGTCTGACGATGCGCGACTAATGTCACATACAGTAGAGTTTCTTTTCGTCCAAAGTTTTCATATCAATGTGACACTTGTGATATTGTAGTTGAGAGGTGTGTGGCGTAGGATTGGACAACCACACACGGCTGATAATCGATTAGCTTCCTTTACAACTTAATCAACTGTCTTAAGTGCAAAGAAAATAAAGTAAGCATTGATGTACAGTGATGACATGCAGTCCCATACGAGTTGAAAAATACCAATGTTTGTATCTGTGTAAATGCAGCCAAAGAGCATTGTAACAGTGTTACGTGATGAGTACTAATATATTTAAAACATGTATATTTACATTACGTGCCCGCTAAATTCAGTGTACTTAGTCTCTATTCCTCCAGGCGTTGGTAGGTGGTTTTCTAAAGCTGTTCGGCTAACTTAAATTCTGGGCTTTCTTGTTCACCTCTGTGCACATCTGGACCTTTTCACACACACACACACACACACACACACACACACACACACACACACACACACACACACACACACACACACATATAAAATCTTTCCATTTTAAAGACCTTTTTTTCCTTTTTTAAAGCTATGGATTTTATGGATACCCTTTTTATAGACAGTCTTGGGGTCTTTTCTAAGCAAATTATTGTTTAAATAATGTTTGTGGTGGAGCTACAGTGATGGAAGCAGCTGCAGCTACGTACTAGTGTAAAGTGTCTTTACTTTGTCCTTGTTTTGAGGCACACAAGCGTACAGTGTGTTTGTGATGTGATTGTTGTTTCAAGGCTGATATCCTTACGCCAACCCTGGGACTCAAGTCTATAAGGCTCTGGTGCAATAAGGGGAGTTTTTAAAACATTTTGAAATGGAAATTGAAGCACACCTGTTGTATATCTGGGTATTTTTTTCTTTTTTTTTTTATTTCTTGAAGAAAAAAAGCTAGAGAATTCTCAATATAAAGAGAAAATGATTTGCTATTTTGATCCAGGAATGTGCTGTACATATCCATTTAATAAAGTAAATCTTTTGTTACAACATGGTTGCTTCTTTTTGGCATCAAAAACTGTGCTCGCCATCAGTTCATTTTTTTCTGATATTTACTTATTTTTTTAGTTCATTTGTTTTAGTATTTTTGGGGGGATTTACTCCCCCCCCCCCCCAAAAAAAAAAAAAAAAAAACAACCCCATAGGTTGTTTGTTCAAGCTCACGACCCCACGTTTTAACTAGGAGTGCACGATTCAGAAAATGTCACGATTCGATATTGATTTTCAGGCTTAAGATTTGATTCAAAAACCGATTCACAGTATGTAAATGTTACTTTTCCCATGTGATTGCAGTAGACATACAATATAATAAATGTATTAAAAAATATGAATCGATTTTTGAAATTCTATGAATCTATTTTGAATTTTTTGTGAATTTTTGGTGCACACCCCTAGTTTTAACGTTGCCTGAAGGCTACCATAGGTTCTACTGCACGCTTGGAAAGGGTGACAGAAGGGTTATTTAGTTAGCAGTTGTTAGCATAGTTGCTGTCTGCATCCTCACCAGTAGATTCCATTAAATCTTACACACTGGTCCGTTAAGAGTGTTTTCATACGTGCATGGTAGATTTCAACGTGTCATTTTAAACAGAAAATGAAAAGCAAAACCTGAGAATAATATTTACAGGTTTTGATAGACAGAGTGAAGGGCACTGAAGGATTCACCACATAAAAAAAAGACATTTATTCAGTGAGCACCAGTCAGTACAAACGTTAATCTTTCCTCAGAAGCTCAAGTTTTTTTTAAACTTTAAGTATAATCAGACATCAGGAAAACTACCACTTCTTTGAAAAATCAAAACATTTCATCAGCCAGGCAGGCCTGTAATCATCTGGAACTACATCTCAATCAACGTTTGGTGAGAGAAAAATCTTAAATCATTTAGTGTGCATCATACAAAATCTACCTCTACAGAGTAAAAAAACAAAAACATTTTGACAATAACAACACATATATATACACACATGTTCCAACTTCATCCAAATTTGAAAATGAACTGGCTAGATGTTCACACTATGCCCTGCTACTGTATAAATTAATACAAATCACACATTGATTTTTGAACTCTAATACTAACAGTAAAGCACTGATGTTAATGTTGAAACTAGTATCGTTTATGAAGCAGCAGGACTAAAGTTCAGCAGAAAACAGGAAAGAAATTGTCCTGATTTGGACTTAATATCGGATTATGGGATGCCAATTAATGATGTATTAAACTGATACAACATAATGTAAACAAAGCTGGCGAGTCAACAATTTTTCAGCAGGGGGCGCCACACTACGATTACGAATTAAGCCTTTGATATTACCTGCGTACTCTCCTGCATTTGTAGCCTAAGGTTCTTGGTTAACGTGGGTTGGTTCATTTAAAAAAAAAAAAAAATTAAAAAAAATTGTTTAGCATTGCATGACTCTCTTTAATATTTGTTTAATATCTGTATCTTCAACAGTTAGAGAGAAGACTTTAGTGGTCAAATGTTTTTGGTTAACTCCAGGTTAACTTTTTTTTTTTTTTTTGGGCTGTTCAGTGGCCTGAAAAAAATAAATGGAGGAAATATAAGTGATACTGTGATTGGCTGACTTTGCAATGAGGAAGTCATTTACCTACAGTCTATTTACATCTAAAATATGACAGTAAGACATGAACACTGATGTCAGACATTAAAGGGTCACTCAAATAAAACAGCTGACAAAAGAAAGACCTCATTACGTGTGTACAGTATGTATTCCAAATGGTTCACATTGTGCTCATACTTATATAATACTCTATATTTTCCTGTTTGTTAACAAATCCCATTTAAAGACCAAAACCAACAATGAACTGATCCTGCTAATAACTATTATTATTATTAATATTATTATTGTGTGTGTGTGTGTGTGTGTGTGTGTGTGTGTGTGTATAGCCTGTTATATCTTTTTCCTCTGTGCCATTGAGCTTCATTGTTGTCCAAAAACTATTAAAAACACATCAATGAGCCACACTGTTGCTCTGGGTGACATGTTCCTTCATTGCCATGAACACACACTGTAGTTCATTTTGACTCAATCACACATACGTGGTTCTGCTGATGCACCAAATGTTTATTAATCCACCACTGAAAATAGTCCCAAACAGAAACTCTATTTCCTCCTGTTTAATTGGTGTTCACTAAAAAACAATAGTGACCAGCTGTTTTTGGTCTTTTACTAGGTTTGTTGACAATATCAGAAATATAAAATGTTGCCAGCCTCATCCCTTGCCTAGAAATCACCATCCTAAATGACACACGCACACACACGCACACACACACACGCACACACACACACACACACACACACACACACACACACACACACACACACACACACACACACACACACACACACACACACACACACGCCTGATTATCGTATTTTCCTGCATAGCCTGAAAACTGTATGTCTGTTCAGCTGTCTAAATACAACAGCTAGCTTTGATACACAAGACTTAGGGCCAAACTACAACACTGTGTTCGGAAATGAGGTTGAAATTTGTAAATGGGCCATATTTACTCAAACTTCCATAGTCCCATTTACTACTAATCAAAAATCCTGCTGTATATTTCACATCCAAGCTAACCATTTTGCTGTTTGTTTAAGACATTTTAATGTATGTTTTACTGTTCTAAACAGCCAGTTTGTATCTCTTTCCCTCCGTTAAAATAATTTGGCTGATTTGTTTCAGGTGTTTAATTCATCACAGTGAACATCAAGTCTGCTTTACTTTTGTCAGAATTTGTCCTTGTTCTGAGGTAATGAATAAGGTACACATTTGGACTAATAGGTATCTATCCGAGTTGATTACTTACATTAAGACAAGATTGTTTTTGTATTACAAGTTTTTTTTTAAATGTTATGTTTAAATAAGTATGCAAATGATGCATTATATAATGAAATATGCACTCATTTGCATAAATCCATAATTCCAGAACAGAAATCTAAACTTTGGACATTGGACAGGTTCAAAATTCTTGTTTCATTTTGTTGACATATTAGAGTCAAACGGTTTTACAGAGGGAATTTTCCCTCTCTTTTTAACACTCACAAAAATACATGTTTGTCATATTTTTTGAAATAAAATGTGATATAAACATGAGTATGAGAATTTGTTTTTGAGAAAACGACCTATATACCCTTCTGAAAAAAATCTGCATCTGCAAATAGACAATATTTAGTAAAATAAACACCTAACTGTGTATTTCTTTCCACTAGTCTAAAAGAAAACTGTAAAATTGACCAGGGCATGAAAAATAAATGTTTTTGTCTGTAGGGTCTGGCCTTAAAAAAATAATCCACATCTAAACTGCATCAACATGCAACAGTAATATTACACTGAAAATAACTATAATGCAGACTTGATACTGTGGGGAAATGGATGGAAACCAATGGCTGCATCGAACTGTAGGAAAAATATTAAGAAAAAAAATCTAAGACTATGACATACATTTGAAAATAATCAGCAAAAATGTAAAGTAGAACAGATTTGCAGTTAAGGGGAATGATCAGATCAGCTTGTGTCAGTACCTGATATCCAGAGTCATCTCTCACTTCAACAACACACACTGTACATGGCCTATGTGATGATTCTGTGCTGTTACATATTCATAGTGAATATAAATAAGAAATTTTACTAGGACGGATGCATGGCAACATGAGAAAGTGTTGGATTACACATTGGCGCTAAAGATGAAACTAAACATAGTGAAAGGAACTGTGTGTGCACGTTGCATGTGTTCACTTTTCTGTGCTCGAGTGTAGGCGCATGCTTTTGCATATAACGTGTGTATTTAATCTGCATGTATAAACAAAAGTGCCTTTTGTCTGTGTACTTGAAAGTAAGTTCTATGCAGTGATTTGTCATCATAATGTGTGTATGTGCCTGCATGTGTTTCCCATTTGAATGAAAATGTACGTGCACTGTGTCACATTTTCTACTCTTGCACTTTCAGCATGCCTGCATGTGTGTTAATGTGAGCGAGTATGTGTGTTTCCTGTCTCCTCAGGGCCTCCTTTGATGCGTGTTCCCCACATATGTGTTCTCTATACACAGCACTATGTAGTGGTTGGAGCAGGAGCGGGTGTGTTGTCCCAACAGTCGTCCTGTCTGCAGCAGCGCAGCTTGGCCCGTCACCGCCACATCAGCCGTCCTCCACGCCTCGCAGTAGTTAGTGGTCACACGGATGCCCACCGTATTGGAGCCGTGCCATACCAGCTTCTCTGGCCTGGGGGAAGAGGTGGAGAGACGTAGTGAGTGAAGTTATGGACTGCTACTGTGCTAAATCAGAATGAGCGCTAGGTAGATTAAAAAAAATAAGAAAGAGACACATTTAAGTGATGAAGTTGCTTCCTGTTAGCCTGGTCATACCAGACTCTGGTACATTTCATTTGTACAGAGAGTCTGGCCATTCTCCATTGACAAGCGTTAACTTCCTTGAAGGCGCGTACTAGTTTTAATCTGCAGTTTAAAACTATTGGATCTGCCCAGAGCCACTCTGGATCTGCCATAACCAATCGCTAACGTTTGGTAATGACGTCGGCTTAGCATCACTAGCGTTAGCCTTAGCTAACACCTTGACCACTAACAGAGTGAGCTGGAAAATTAGTACTGAAGGAAAATGAAAATTGAGCAGAAGTACGTAGGAGGGCGGAGCCAGGCTAGCTTCCTGTTTCCTCAGTGGTTAACACTGTTGCTTCACAGCAAGAAGAGCCTCTCTGTGTGGCGTTTGCATATTCCTCCCTGTGTCTGTGTGTCTCAAAGTGCTCCTCCCAAGGCCTAAAGACATGCAGGTCAGGTCAATGGAAATTCTAATTTGCCCATACTGTAGGTGTTTAGAATTCTGAAAAGGTCTAAAACTGAGCCTGTTCTATGCCTGTGTTATTCAGGCATTCTGAACCAAAATGGTATTACCCGATTTGAGATCAAAACCAAAACTCTGAAGCTATATTTTGTCTTTATGTCATCCATTGGTGACAAAGTTAGCTTGTCAGGCTAATGCAACACATTGGCTGGTCTCTTTTCCGCTACATATGGCACACATGGAGGCCAACGATTGGTAAAGTCATACACAAGTCATCCACACTTACCATGCTGAGTCCGTTATCACGTCGCGTCCGTCAAAGGAGTAGATGGGTGTGGAGGGGTCAAATGTGCCTCCATTCCCAGAGAAGATGGACATCCAACTACTGAACAACACTTCACCCTGAGAGAAGAAGGAGAGGAGAGGTTTGGTTTGGTTTTCATAGTACTTTTATTAGACCATTTTCAGAGAAGAATCACAATCACAAAAACTAACAAAACCTTTAAAACAAATAGAGATGGGCTCAAAAATAAACCAGCAACTCTCCATCCTCCCCCACAGAGCATATAACAGCCCCCTACAGCCCACAATGACTGAAATCCAGCAAATTGTCCATCATCTGGTAATAGCAATGTTCCACCCTCAATTGGGCATTGACCAGTCCTTCCAGAACTAGCATGGCTCTACACTTCCAGCACCCTGAGCACAGTTCCTGCGTGTTAGCTAGATGGCCAACATTGCAGACGCAGACAGAAAGTTAAATAAAATGTGAGTCTCTTTTTTCTTATTGTATTTTGGACCAAAATAAACAAAGGAGGAGAGGAGAGGAGAGGGGAGGACAATGAATGATGTCAACAATAAACAAATCATGTATTACGATTTCTCAGTATAACTTTGAACCTGAACACAGTGGGTGACATGCCTTAACCCCAAGAAATGAAAAACATATTGCATAAGAATCATGACTGAGAAAAACAGTGAACACAATAGTGAAATGTAAATTTCCCCTCACCCTGAGGTTCACTACGGGCATGTCATGGCGATCCACCTTCCTCACGATGGTTGCCAGGTCCTGGAGGTGTGAGGACAGGAAGGCCCTGTAGGTGGCTGTTAGCCCCATGGCGCGGGCCTGCTGGTAGCACTGGAGGTCTGCCCCGCGGATGCCACGCATGTCCCCTTTCAGCGGGGTGTTCAGTGCTACCAGATGGAGCTGGGAAAGAGAAAATCCAGTCAGTCATTCCAGCTTTAAACTATTCATAAAAAACCTTCAGCTATTGGAAAATGATTTAGCTATTTTTAGACTTTCTGTGTGGAGTTTGCATGTTCTTCCAGACTTTCTTTGACATACTATACTATGACTTTTTTATGACCTGTTTTGACATGCTTTACTATGACTATTTTTGACATACTATACTTCACTTTTTTAAATTTTCTTTTTATCACTTTCATTTTTAAATGCTATACTATGACCTTTTTTATCACTTTTATTCAACATAATATACTATGACTTGCATATGAATGTATAAAATTGAAAATAAAAATGTCTTGTGAAAAAAGTCACATTTTAGTTTTATAAGTTATCTAAATTATCGCCATGGGAATAATACATCGATAACAGCTTCAGAATTTTGATGTCATTACATTTTCGATTAATCGTCCAGCCCTACTATGATTATTTTCAACATAATATGCAATTACTTTTTTATGACTTTTTTCAACATACTGTACAATGACTTTTTTTGACATACATATATGAATTTTTTTATCACTTTTTGCGACATGCTATACTATGTCTTTTATATCACTTTTTTCGACATACTATACTATGACTTTTTCAACATGCTGTACTATGACACAAAGTTAATGTGACTATTTTACAAAAACTTGACCGTTGTGTCAGGTCAGTTAGCTTAAGGTGATAAGATTATGATTGGAAGACTGAGTGTTGAAATCTTACATGTTTCAAGAAGTTTTGACGTCCAATACACTAAGCGAAAGAGACAAATATGCCGTAAACTTAACTTTTGTGTGAGGTCAGATAGCTTAGAGTGATAAGAGAACGATTAGAGGACATATACTATACTATAACTTTTTCATCACTTTTTTCAACATACTATACTATGACTTTTTTATCACTGTTTAGTGATTTGGTCAGATCAGTTAGCTTAGGGAGATAAGAGACTCCTTGTAAGACAGAGAGTTCAGTGTTCAAATCCCAAAGGGTTCAATTAGTGTAAATGCTTACGTTACAGAAATGAAGAATACATACAGAGAGAAGTTCTGTTCCTGTCAGTCTCTATCCCAACCTGTTGTTTTGGAGACATAAATGCACTTTTTGACATACTATACTATGACTCTTTTCCCACTTTTTTTCAACATGCTATACTATGACTTTTTCTTTATCACTTTTTCGACATACTATAGTGTGACTTTGTTATCACTTTTATGACATACGATACTATGACTTTTTTTTTACGAAAACATAAACTTTGTGAACTTTGTTCAGATAGCTTAGGGTGATAAGATTTTGATTGGATGACAGAAGATTGAGTGTTCAAGTCTTACATATTTCAGAGTGATAAGAAAAGGATTGGAAAACTAAAAGTTGTGTGTTCAAATCCTGTATGTTCCAGTATGTTTTGAGGTCCAATACACTAAGCGAAAGCGACAAATGTGCCAAAAACCTAACTTTTATGTGAGGTCAGATAGCTTAAATTGATAAGAGAATGATTGGAGGACAGAAGGTTAAGTCTTATATACTTCATTAAGTTTTGAGGTCCAACATACTGAGTGAAAGAGACAAATATGCCAAAAACATAATATTTGTGTCATCTCACTTATTGTAGGGAGATAAATGTTTGGTTGGAAGACAGATGGTTACCGGTAAGTGTTCAAACCTTATATGTCTCTGTAAGTTTTGAGGTCCAATCTCCTAAGTGAAATAGACAAATATGCCAAAAACTCAACTTTTTCTATTAGTTCAGATAGCTTAGGAAGCTAAGACTATGATTAGTAGACAGAAGGTTGAGTGTTTGAATCGTACATGTTTGGGTAAGTTTTGAGGTCCAATATACTAAGTGAAAGAGACAAATGTGTCAAAAACACAACTTTTATGTCAGGTTGGATAGCTTGATAAGACAGTGGTTGGGAGACTGAAGGTTGACTGTTCAAATTCTATAGGGTTTGCAAGACCCATGTTACAGGAATGAAGAATACAAATAGATGTAGGAAAAAGTTGTGTTCCTGTCACTCTCTTTCCCAACCTCTTGTTTTGGAGAGATAAATGCACTTTTTGACATAACTCTTTTCCCACTTTTGTGTTGTACGATGACTTTTTTTTAATCACTTTTCCGACGTACTATACTATGACTTTTTAATCACTTTTTTTCAACAAGCTATACTATGACTTTTTCATTACCTTTTTCGACATGTTATATTATGACTTTTTTTTAATCACTTTTTACGACATACTATACTATGACATTTTTTTACTTTTTTTAACATGACTATGACTTTTTTCACTCTTTTCGGCATTTTATACTATGACTTTTCCACACTTTTTCTGACATACTATACCATGACTTTTTTTTATCACTTTTTTCGACATACTACACTATGACTTATCAGACATACTATACTATGACCTTTTTTTTTTAACATACTATAATGTGACTTTTTTTTGAAAAACTTTACTATGCCTTTTTAATCATTTTTTCTGGTGCTCAAGGTGAGGTCATTATATAGATACCACTTATTGTTTAGGCATTTTTTTAGGTTTATTCGATGGAAAGTTTACCAGTGCTCTTTCTGTGATAATTATACATCAAAGCCAATGCAAAGCTTGATTACAGCTGGAAGGACCAGCTGCTGTTACAATTACAGAGTAGTAATATGAACAATAACACAACATTACAATTGATTTATATAAGTTATTTATACAGTATATCATGTGTATTTGTGTTATAATAACAATTATAAATGTATTATGAATTATATATATATATATATATATATATATATATATATATATATATATATATATATATATATATATATATTTATATATATAAAAAATAATGTATTTTCTTGTTTTTTATAGCACCTTTCAAACCCTAGGTTACAAAGTACTTTACAAGATGAGTACAACACAAACATTACAACAGCACATACATTACACCAGAACAATTAGAGACTTCACTACTCAAAATAGAGCACATGGCTCAAGCAAAAAAACATTTAGAAAAGAGATAGGTCTTCAGTTTGCTGACCTGAGTCGCGGAGGAAGACTATTCCCTATTCCACAGCCTGGGACCCAGGACAGCAAACACACAGCCCCCTTTTGTTTTCAGTCTTCTACAAGGTACAACTAGCAGGCCTTGTGCAAAGGACCTATGTGTGTATGTATGTATGTATGTGTCGGTAGGTGTGTGTTTGTTACACTCACCCCAGGTACAGCGTTGAAGGTCTGTGGTACTACATTATAGCTGGGCTGATATCCTCGACTGCCCTCTTGAAGCTCCTGTTCCGCAAAAGCAGGAATTAGTGTGTTTTGTAAAGTAGTGTTAAATGTAAGGATATGTTTAAAGGTGTTTCCAAAGAGGTATGCATTACTTCAGACAGTTTTAGACCACAACAGGAACAGGTCTTATTAGATTTTGTAGTGTGTGTGTTAATCACTGGGTGTGTGTGTGTGTGTGTGTGTGTGTGTGTGTGTGTGCGTGTGCGTGTGTGTGCGTGCGTGTGTGTGCGTGTGTGTGTGTGTGTGTACCTGGCTGTGGATCCTGTGTGGTTGGATCCGTTCTGGTGGTCGGGTCTGAGACACTGCTGAGGGGGAAGGTCCTGAATGGATTAACTCTCCGAGCTGAAAGGGGGACACACATACAGAATCTGGTTAAGAGCTATGATCCCACGTTGATTTCCCCAGTTAAGTCCATTTTTATCAGGTTATGTCCACACATTGATCCAAACATACACATATCCGCACACACACCTGGATCTTGCGCCAGCCGTTGCGCGCTCTGATGTAGAGCTCTCCTCCCTTCTCAGACACGTAGGCGAAGGCTCCCTCTGCAGCCCGGTGAGTCTCTCTGCTCAGAGCGTGGCTCGTCTTATAGATAGTTACCTGAACATACACAACAATCACAGCATCATACCGGCATTATTTACTAGTAATAGTCATTTTATCAATATACCTACGACACAATTACATCTGTTCTGGACATTTCTTACAACAAGTGTCAATATTACTGTAAGACAAATTATGGTAGAGTCATTTTATCAATATACCTACAACACAATTACATCTGTTCTGGACATTTCTTACAACAAGTGTCAATATTACTGTAAGACAAATTATGGTAGAATAAGTCAGGCAATGTCACTAAATTCACAAAAATTCTAAAACAAATTGAGATTTTTAGGACTAATTAATCAGAATTGACTGTATTGTCATTGTAAATACATACAATGAAAAGTTCTACTCTATGGTGCAACATAAAAACGTACGCATTAAATGTTAAATGTTAGTATGTACTGTATATTTCTTGTAATGCACAAGACAGCCCTTGACAAGTGAAAAAACAGAAGATTAAGGGTAATGTGCCTTGCTAAATGGCAGCTAACTTACCGGATTGGCATATCCTGGAGATCCCGGTGGGCCGGCAGGACCAGGAGGGCCAGGGATACTGACACCTGATGATGATGATGATGATAACACATCAGAAATACATTTAACAGATACAAGACAAGGGCTCCAGTCAGACTCACATGTAATACATGAGAGCTATAACTTTTATGGGTATGAGCGGAGGTCTCCATCTCTCTGTTGCCTTCACATTCACATACCCGACTCATATGCGGGTACAGGTCCTGGGGGTCCAGCAGGACCAGGCGGCCCTCGGGGACCAGGTCGTCCGAACCCAGGGGCCCCAGGCTCGCCCACAGGACCAACAGGTCCTTGAGGACCCACGATCGACTCCCCTTTTGGACCCTACCGGAACATAGTCATCTAGTAATTTCTCACTGCTTTTTACTATTTTATTCAGATGAACATTTTCACTCTGTGGTACACACAACCTCAAAGATATTCAACAGCAGTAAACTCAGCAAACATTATCATATATATATATACATCTAGTATTTTCTGGATGTAGCTTATACTTATTAGAACTTACCACAAGTCCTGACCTCCCAGGCAGTCCTGGAGGACCAGGCAGACCGTCGTCACCCTTCTCTCCCTTCTGACCTTTGTATCCCTGATCACCTCTTGCACCCTGAGAAATTCACAAAAAAGTGACAAATACTGAAGATCAACCACACGCCACCTAAAGACAAATTCAGGAGGATCCAGAAGCCTATTTCATTGTCAATGTTGACTCCTTCCTTTGATTTTTTTCTCTCTCAAACGTTAGCAAGGTGGATGAGAATCATATACATTCATACAGCTGTTTCAACTTCTAACTTGCAAAAACAGCAGTATGAATTATCTTTTTTTGACCACTTGGAGGGAGCAGATATTATTATGTGTATTGCTAGTTGTGCAATTATTATGTGCAGGCAAATAGTTGCCCATTTACACATCAAGCATACAATGAACAACAGTAGCATTTGTTGTACTAGTGGCTCTGATGAATTAAGTCCAACTGTAGGTCTGTTTAGCTCTCATGGTCTATGTCAACTACTAAGGGGAAATGTCTGGCTCCATTTGTTCACCAGCTAGTCTCTAACTGTGTCTGTCTGCTGTTTGCTACTGGGCAGGTAGCATACAGTGGTTTATAGCTGAAAGAAGCTGCCTTTTTCTGGAAATTAAGCTGATGAGAGCGGTTAGGGGGAAGCAAATCACTAAGATAAGGGCCATGACAATGAGCTGAGAGATGATAAACTGCTTGGTAGAGCTGAGGGGAACTGCAGAGTCTGGTGGTCATTCTCGGTGGGTTTGTCACTGCTAGCGTCCCCCTTCACACATGACATAATGATTTGATCCAATGTTCATGTAAAATATTGATCAGTGCACCTTTAACATGACATGAATCCTAACTCATTGACATGTTAGCTTTAGCTCTATAGTGTATGCTGAGTCAGTACTCACAACAATTCCATCTGGAAACCCGGGTGCTGAGAAGAAAAATGAGGAGACATGAATGATACGGCAGTCATTTACCATTAAAAAAACATATATATATATATATATATATATATATATATATATATATATATATATATATATATATATACCCAGGTGTTAGGTGAGAGAGCAAGTCAATGGCATTAAATGGGATGTCTGTTGTAAAGGTCTTACCAGGCTCTCCAGGTATTCCAACATCTCCTTTGTCTCCTTTAGCTAACTCTTCCCCTCTCAATGACTCCTACACACACACACACACACACACACACACACACACACACACACACACACACACACACACACACACACACACACACAAGGTACAGAGTGCTCAACACAGATTGAATGAAAGTTTTAAAAACTGTAAAGAATGTTAAACACGGTAATAAAAAGACATAGATGTAAAAAGCCATCACTATCAGCACTGCAAAAACACCTGTTAAACACAATGGATGCATGCTTGATACAGCAGCACGTACAACCCTCTCTTGGCTGTGGTGGTTAAATTACAAAATGTTAGGGAAAAGGGAATAATAAGTGCATTTAAACTGTTCCTGTTTTTAACATGGTGGATGTGTTTTACAGTTTGTTACTCGAGTCAAAGACTTCCTGGAGGCCCCTGTCACAAAACACCTTGACCGCTGCTGCCTTTACTGAAACTCTGTGCCCTTACATCACATTGACAGTTATCTATTGCAACTTGCAAATATCTTTAAAAGGAAAATGACATTTAGAGGGTTTTAAGGCAACGTTCCAATAGATGCAATCTGTAGCCTTCAGTCATAAGAAACAGACCAAAGATAGCCCTGCACTCCCTTGTCATCAGCATTACGTTACACGATACTCAACTGTCAGCTTGTGAGGATTTGTACACGTCACAAATTCAAAGATTTTTGTCATTGCATGGTGACTCCATAAGACAGACACATTTGTATGAAAATGTGATGGGTATTTAATATGAGGGAAGCATAGGCACTACACTAATCCATATGTAAAATAAACACATCAACTGTAAACTTTTTGACTACTTCCCCTGTTTACATAGGAAGTTTCACAGTGATGGGAAGTGAGAGATTTAAAACAATGTGTGGTTGCTCACATATTCATGACAGTTGCTTTGAGAGTTTCAATAACTAACCAGGCAATATAAGGCATAATGAGATTTGAAATGTGTCTTTAAAACGTATAAATCTGTAGGGCAAAAAAATTGGATTTGACCTGTCATGCAAACGGTTTTGGGCTTAGTTTATTGTCTATTTTGTTATTATTTTGTTGTATGGTCTTGAATGATGTAGTTACTGTGTCATCTTTTTCTTGAATTTTATTTTTGGTGGGTGGTGATGACAAAGGGGGGGGGGGGGGGGGGGGGTTTGTTCATTTTGCAAATTGTATGTTTGGTGTGTTGTGTTAAAAAAGAAATTGTTAATTATAAAAAAAAAAAAATTGGATGTGACCTACTGTACACTTAATCATGATAGTGTCATGACTTCCCATTCACTCATCAGTCAGGTGAAAGTTTAGAGATTCATTTTACATGGAGGAGCCCGTCACCACACCTCAAACCTCAAAAGTGACATTTGAAGGGCCAAATTCCAATCATAATTCTTAGATTTTAATAAAAATTATATATTTCCATCAAATTCCACATCCAACCTGTAATCAGACTTTGTCAGAATTTGACAATTGTAATGAACGTTGCACAGCTATTGTGACTGGTATTCTGATAAGAATGTGTGTATGTGTATATAACCCCCGCGTAGAGCCTTTTACCAGTTTACATGATTGGAATTCAGCAAAACAGAAGCTGCAGCGTCACCAGAGGCCACAGAACTGAACACTTCAAACAGAAAGTTTTCAAGCAGAACTCACAAACCCAGCACCATGAGAAAAGACTGTACATTTTCTGAAAACATTTCTATCTACCTGATGAAAGGCAGGCCAGAGTTTGATATATCTCACATATATCAAAAAAGACATATATCACAATACAATCAATTAAGGAAGGAGCCTTTCTTTGGAATAAATAAAAATTAAATAGCCTGTCATGGCCACAATCTTTGTAAAATATCCTCTATAGATTCCTCTTTTGAATTGATTTAACTGAAAAGTGAATTGCCAATGACTCTGATGTACATACAGTAAAAGAGTATCAATAAAGTCAATTAGAGGTAAACCAGCGCTTCCTCTTCCCTGAGATGTTGAGGGCGGTAAGGACAGACGAGGCAAGCAGGATTCAGGCTCAGGCCCCCTTTAACACCAGGCATTAACATTCGTCATGGGTGATCAGATTGGATTTAAAGCAACACTAGAGAACTTTTCCTGCATCGGTCCCCCTACAGATTGGAAGCGGAATTGTCCATTACATTACATTATGCAACTTTGCCAGATTGGGTAGTGGATCTGTAGTTCGAATGAACAGGACAATGTAATGTAATGGACAATTCCGCTTCCAACCTGTAGGAGGACCGAAGCGGGAAACGTTCTCTAGTGTTGCTTTAACAAACACACAGAAAACCTGGCTGTAACCAAACCCAATATGCAGCAAAGATTGGAATAGCCACGTCACATTTACAGATGGCTATTGCATCTTTAATCCACATCTGGCAACTACTTACAATCATTTTTGCATGTAGATCCAACCACAAATATGTGTCAGGTAGGTAAGATAATGAGATACATGTTTAGATACAACCTGCATACAAGAGGAATGTTAACGCCTGATGAAATGGGGCCAGAACCACAGACATGTAGCCTTTTTAAGGATCATTAGGACAGTAGGAGTGCCAAGTGGGAGGAGATGAGAAAATGAAGGGAGGTAAAAGAGCTGTTTGTAGCCCAGACCAGAGAGCTGCCATGCTGCCACACCCACACACCAACAGAACCACCGGATGGTACAATTTCAAAGTGAAACAGACCAATCAGATGGTCCGACTCAGACTTACTCGTCCCTTTTTGCAGTGCGGTCTGGGGCGCACCGGAAACACTGTCTTTAAAATTCAAAGAAGAGCAGTGTAATCAGACTAAATGAGTCAGGTCAAACACTGTACTGTAGATGAGCTTCACAGACATTAATTCACACACAAACAAACTGGCTTCCAATGATAGTGGTGCTCCACAGACTACTTATACTTAATCACTGATCTTTTTTGTCAAAGCCAATTATGTTTAGTTTAGTTTTATTATAAGGATCCCCATTAGCTGACACCTAGACGACAAGCTAGTCTTCCTGGGGTCCAAAACAACATTTAATTATATGCGTTGTATTTTTATGTAATTTATGAGATTATAGCATCTTTCAAATGATTTCAATGGCATGTAGAACAATTTGAAAAATATCTGTGAATACTGGAACCAATGTCATACTTTTCCGAATTGTAGTGCACATCCACATGTTCAGTAATGTTCTATGGAAGCCAAACCTGTTTTAATAATGCAGACCATCAATATAAATAAGTTTTCTGGATTTGGGCTTGTTTTAAGATATGCCTAATGTATGTCTGTGAGACAAGCATTTTAAATAATGTAATGTAAAGTGTTGGCTGTGTATCATCCCCCCAGTTAAACTGAAAATGGCAAAGTAGAGAAATAAAAAGCAGCAGATGGAAACTTACTCCTTTCAGCCCAATCATTTTTCCTGGATGTCCAGGTGGGCCCGGAGGACCTGGAGGTCCCTGAGAGAGATAATATTATCACATCAGTGTCAGACAGCACAGCGTTTCAAAGTGAAGTGAAAACTAACTTAAGGGACAACCCACGATCTTAACAAAAGGGTCACCCCACCACCAACGATCTGTTACATCAGCAATTCTTGTATGTCTTATTTATAGGTATATGAATATATCTATCTTAAATGTTAAATACATTATTGATTTGAGATCCAACAACAAGAAAATCACAGATATTTTCCTTTCTTTCCTTTTCCTCTTACCGGTAGGCCGACAGCATCTCCTTTGTCCCCTTTCCTCCCAGGCACACCAGATCGGCCCTACAGAAAGAGAAAGATTAAAACACATCAGGCTTTGTGTACAGTGTGTACTACAAATATACTACAAATGTGAATGTCCTCTGGCGGGACAAATAAAGGCATGTCTTCTAAAGCATGAGGTGCTGACATCCTCCAGATTTGAACAGTTCCAGGGAGTTCTAGGGTACTTTGGGTAATTTTTCATGTAGAGATGGATCAATGATGTTTCTATTAATTACTAGTCTGATTTTCTGAATCATCATTATTTAGCACATAAGCTGGTGTGCTCTCTTATTTCGGCCCTTGGCCTAGCGTACCTTCTCATGAGCCTGGCAAAGCATTGAGTGACACATGGAGCTCTGCAAGTGTTAATAAAAGATCCCTGATCACGTACTTTTAATGGGCTGTGTCTGTGGCCACTAGCACTAATTCTTGTAGTTTATTTTTTCTATAATCAGTACATGTACTCTGTACAAGTGCAATTTATCATTTGAGTACTAGCCAACCAAAGACTGCAAGAAGTGCTGCATGTTTTGTGTGGAAGGTCCCCCACTGAAAGGTTTCTCTTGGCACTAAGAAATGTATTACATAAAGAATATATTTGGGTCATGATTTTTTTACATTGAGTTTTTAGTAGCAGTACCTCAGTACACTCTCTACCTACAAAGGGACGGTTATTTCCTGACAAATATACAACAAATGCAAGGTACTCACGGGGCGACCGGGGAAGCCATATTCTCCTTTTTGTCCAAATGGTCCTATTGGGCCCTGGGATAAACAGAAACACAGTGATGTACACAAACATCAATTCCTCACTTAGCAACTTTCCACAGTAGTTCATAACAAGAATAAAAAGATTTGTGTGGAGCTTGTCCTAATTAACATATGTGAGTCTGTAGATGTTAATGTTCTATTTGATATTAACTCACCATAAGTCCAGCAGGTCCAGGGAACCCACGGTCACCCTATGCATTACAAAGCAGAAAAGCAAAATGACACATGAGAATACAAAGAGGATGTGGTATGAAATGTCAGTTCTCTAGAACAACTGAAGAATATTCCCATCTTCACAAAACCCCAGATTTGGTCTTCATTCAAGTCTTCAAAAAAGTTGAGCTCCTTTGTATTTATTCGGGCTTAAGATTTCAAGTGAGTTAGTGTTTTGGTGTTTTGACTCAAACCTACAAGGGATAATAAAACAAACAGTTTTGACCTTGACTTATTTAGGCAGGAGGGGCAAAGTAGTTTATAATATTTCAATTTAGCTGTTGAATCTTATTGAATTATAACAGCCATAAAAACACTGACATGTCAAGTTACATCGCTGTAGGATGCATCAACACCAGTAGAGTTGGCAAGAAATATTGACATCCAATCTTTAAATTTCCTCATCCTTCTGTGTGCTTATCTTATCCAGTAACTCAAATGTGTGTGCTGTGAGTTACTGCTGTTGATATACTGCAGTGCAGGTAGACCATGACTCTTTATTATTGTGAAAATCTGTGGTGTAGCATGGAGGGACCAGGGCATAAAAATGACTTTCCGGGGTTACATTATTAGATGCATCATCTTACTGTCATTGACCACTGTAGGTTACTGGGTAAGGTATGGCCAGATAGGGGTAAGGGATCTCTTGTCTGGTACCTTGATGCCTTTGGGCCCCTGGGGGCCTTTTGGAGCTGATAAGAGAGATCCATCAGCAGCAATGGTCACCCCCGGCTCTCCCTTCTCTCCCTGTAAGTGTAAAGGAATGGTTATAGCAGTTATATATTTCTGCATAAACAGTATTATATGTTATACATTTTTCAACATGCATTTGTGACATGATATTTGTTATAACAATCCCCATTCTGTCTAGTCCTCACCTTATACCCTGTGGGCCCCTGGACACCTGGAGGGCCTACGTCTCCCTTCGGTCCTCTGGGGCCCTGGAGGGATGAAAGGGTATCAGGAGTAAGTTGGTTGGTTTAGTTAGGATGATAACATTTTAATAAGGAAGGCCGTAGCTTTGGGGATTCTACAGCGTATATAAGAAACATTTCATGTGTCCTGGTCTGGATTTATGAAGGGCTAAAATTATATTAAAGTAACCTAAAAGAAAAAACCACCATCCGTGGCAATAACATACCTACCCTGTTTAGCCCAAAGACAGCAAAAGCAAAATTGGAAAAGAATATGTTACATTGCTTTCAAATTATTGTTGCATCTTTGTTCATAAATGGCAAAATACTCATGTACACACTTATATCAAATTGTCATAACTCAGTCATCAGGTGATACAAATGCTAAGCATAAGGTAGTGTAGCAAATTGCTCTTACAGGAAATCCAGCTCTGCCAGGCAAGCCTTCAGGGCCCTGCAACACGCAGACAAAACACACGCATACATGCACATGTACACGTAAACACAGATGCAGGCAAAAGAAGTAGAGCTGGGTTAATAACATGCTCATACACAACATCAAACACAAAAGCAGCCAAAGCACTTCAAATGCATTGCTTTTGCTACAGTAAAGTATTGGCTCATTGTATTGTAGCTCAAATCTCAATTTATGTAACTGATAATTCTCTCTGACATGTTGATGTCACACATGTAAGTAGTGGTAATCTAGGTATCACCCTTCTGTCCTCATTATCTGCTGTGGTCTGTTTGCATTCAAACATTTGCAGAAGGAGGCAGGTAACATCTTAAAAGACATTAATAGCTTAGTGCTACGCACCATGGGCCCTGGTGGTCCTCTGATCTCCGTGAAGTTGAAGATACCATCTGTAACATTGAGCAGCAGCTGTAGACAGAATATGCAATGATTAAATGTGGGCACTGTCTGCATGTTTTACATATTTAGAGATTTGTAAAATTCATTCAATAGGGTAACTTTATTAAGGACGAAACTATACCGACTTTACATGGTAGAAAAAGGGGTTTTATTTTTGTTATTTTTAAGGATGTTATTGTGACTCTTTACTGCACCTATTAACATAAAATGAGAAAGAATCGTTAAGCCACATGGGATTTATACCCGCGGTACATCCATCAGATATTATATGATATGGCTATAGTCATAATCACAGCTACAGTCTGTCTCAATCGGCCTTGGCAATGACACAGACTTGCACCGGAGCTAGTAACAGCTACTGCAAGGGTGTGCCCACTCGT
The DNA here is from genome assembly GCA_023566125.1 of Zingel zingel. NCBI lineage: Eukaryota > Metazoa > Chordata > Actinopteri > Perciformes > Percidae > Zingel > Zingel zingel. Next base: position 8,818,664 of record CM042324.1, read on the forward strand.
ATTGTGGTCACAAACAGCGGTGTTATAATACATAGTACATAATACAAAATCATAATACAGCACAGCCTTCCTCTATGGAGGGAACACAAAACTGCATGGTCGCAAATCATTTTTGAATGTTCATTTGTGTATCAACGTTCTTCATTCAACTAAATGTAATTTGATGTGTGTGTGTGTGTGTGTGTGTGCGTGTGTGTGTGTGTGCGTACATCTGGCAGATTAATGATAGGTCCAGGAGGTCCAGGAAGCCCAGGGGGTCCTGGGATACTGAGTCCATCAACGCCTCGATCACCCTATAGAAGACAAAACATATCATAATTAGTCACTTTTATAATAAAAATGTGAGTAAAGGGGCAGTCCATCTGGCTTGGCAGGAAGCAAGGAGTTATCAGGGAACTTTACCTGCGATAGCTAATTTTTTAGCCACTAGGGAGCAACGGAAAAACAAGTTGACATTTCATTACCTTTTAAGCTGATATGACTTGTTAGCAAACTGTTGCTTATCTACACATGCAGCAGTTACAGAGCAACGTTGTTAATCATTTGGAGTTGTGTAATGTTACTGGCCACCTGGTGACTTCATCGTTTAACAAATAATATTTAAATTTTTAAATCTGTAATAGTCTCATAGATTACTTCTATATTTTTTTTGAAAACGTAGGTATCACTTCATATCCACACATGTTTTCAGCAGCCCTACCTTGGGTCCTTGATTGCCTTTTTCTCCTTTGGACCCCTGTTTGTAGAGTAAAGAGAAATTAAAAGTTATTATGTGTTGCTAACCATTATCAAGAAGCATATTATGCTTAAGGGTGATCTGAAAAGGAGGTTTATATAAAGTATTTTGACATATCATCTCACTCAGACTGGACCAGTTATATTATCTATGCACAGTTCAGTTCTGTATACCAGGAAGGATGCACCATAAAAACACTACTATGCAACCAATAACTGCAAATGTAAAATCATGTAAGAATCATTAACACATCTGTTGTGTAAACACCTGCTACATACCCTAGCACCTGGTAGTCCAGCAGGACCCGGAATACCCTCTGGTCCTGGGTCTCCTGGCTCACCCTGCAATCACACACAGCAAGGACAGAACTCAAAGGATGCACATAGCTGAGGTGATTTCACTGTGACTGGGGTTGCATACATAATATGTAATATATTTTTTCTTATTTTGCATAAATGATGAGAACTAATAGCCCTAGATCTCTAAATTTTACATTGACTGACCACAAATATAAAGACTGAACAGAAAGGACACAATATTATATACTATATGAAAAATAAATCTAAAACATTGCCATTTCAGAATTACCTTGACAGAAAGCCCTGGAGCACCTGTGGCTCCATTCTCACCCTACAGAAGACAATGAGAGAGCATCTTCAACTACTGAGAAAGACGGAGCAATAAAAAGTGCATGCATGGCACACTACTCACAGAGGACTCATACATATATTAGCTGTTAACAATAGAATAATAGCTATCTTTCTGCAAGTGTAATGAGTACATATAATGCATTTTTATAAATAGATTACCTTAGGTCCCTGTGGGCCAGATATGCCAGGGGGACCCTGGGAAAAACAACAACACAGAAAACACTTACTGTATATAAAACAATATACACAGTCACACATACTGTACAGTACAAACGCACACACTCTTGCACTGACCTGTGGGCCTCTGACTCCAGCTCCAATAAGCATGTCAGTCTTCCCAGATCCCTCCATATCCTAGAAATAAAAACACAGCCTGCTGTTACACATTGAACAGTCATCCTTCGCTCTTCTCTGCTCTAAATTAACCTGTTGTCTCTTTCTTGGCTCATGAAATAAAGTACAGTAGGTCCATATGGATTAGTCAACAGCAGTGATATGTGTGCATAGATATTTGGTATGAAATGGCGTCACCTCTACAAAGAATTTGGTTCCTGGAGGTCCGGGAGGGCCAGGGGGACCTGATGGGCCTCTCTTCCCCTGTGGACCACTTGGCCCTGGTGGCCCTGAGGACCCTGCTGTACCCATAGTACCACATTCACCCTGAAGAGATAAACAGAAAAAAAGCTGGTTAACATTAAGTTGTCCTTCTTCCGAACTAACAACCAAAAATGTGTTTATTGTTGTGTAGTATATTACCTTAGGTCCAGGTGGCCCAGATAACCCTTGGTTACCCTACGGATGTAAAGAAGAAAGAAAGAAAGAAAGAAAGTGTTAATTGTGGAGCACTTCTGTTTTATTTAGCATTACGCTCAATATAAATAGAGGCAATCCATACATCATTGAACATGGACATCAAACAAGATTAGATGTGTGTGTAGAATATTAGGCCTATCAGAAAATTGCTTGTAATCAACATTGTATCCCTGACTTTTTCCTTGTCATTATATAATCTCAAAACTATGGTCATTTGGCTTAGTCCAGTGGTGCCTAAATGTGGTACAGTAAAAATAATTTCTCTTTCTTTCCTGTGGATATCAACATGCCCTCTGCACTGAACCACAACAGGAAAAAATGGGATGGTGACTTTGATATAGCACACTGAGTTTCTAGGCCAGGACACAATCCATCTTGAGGATCATACCTTCTCTCCGACAGCTCCTGGGAGACCTGGAGACCCATCTTTTCCTGCAGGACCCTGATCATGCAAACACAGACAGACATGAGTAGCGGTAGACAAATAAAACAGTGATAGGTCACAGAAAATATGTAAATATAAAAAAAATATATAAATATAAATGAGCAATTTAATGCTAAGCTGTTTGTTGACCCTTTAGCCATTCCAACAGGGACCAACGCCAAATCCAAAGGTGACAGCCTATCAGTTTAAAGGAATACTGGGTCATTAGTCAGTTTACATAAGTGATAAGATCATCCATGCCACACTGAGTCAGCTACAAGTGTTATTAACTTCAGTACCCACTCTGGTTAAGACAGTGTTGTGTACATGTTGACTTACTAGCCTCATAGTCAGTTAAGACCAACTCTACTGTTGCATCATGTATTCATTTTATTTAACAAATACAAGTTACATTTATCTCCCATTCAGCTCCTTCTGCTTGAGTTGGTTACTGTCATTCAGCTAAGATGTAGCATCAAGCAGTGGAGTCAGCAACCTTAGAGGCAAGGATGATGTCATCTGTTCTCTCATCACTTAACAGGAAAGTTTAAGTTGTTAAAAATTAAATGTATTCCTTTAACTAAGCAGCATCAGACCAAAGTTACAGCAATGTTTCTGTACTGACAACATAGTGTACCAGAGGCCTCAGTCTTTTTCAGTACTAAATTCCAAGGCACACTGACTTATTGCCTGTACTACTAAAAGTCTATACTTATACCGAACTACTGGCCAGGGACTTTGTAAACTAACAGCTGGATTGTTAAGAAACAATTTACATAGCCCAGATCATGAACCTATTTCCATTTTAAACACTGATATGCTAAATTAGGGCCAAAATGTCAACAGGCAGGGTATGATAACATTTGATAAGCACATTTATGATAATTAAGTGTGTTATGTGCTTTGCTCTAGAGCCACTGTTAGGACTAACATTACATTATTTGTTTCAGTATGGGTTAGACTCAAACAAAATTGTCATGATGTTTTTAGCTTCATCCAGCACTTAGGTATCAGTTATAAATACATTTTGAGAAATAAATGCAGTAGCTCAGTTTTAGATGTGGTGCAAATCAGTATGCCTTGGCATTTGCATTGACTGAGAACAGCCAACATACCGCAATATACAACACGAGAACATTACACAGATCAGTGAAAAGGCAGATTTGCTCCTTTACCATGTTGTATTAAACGCAAAATGGCAGCTCAAACTGAGGTTATACAGCAAGTTTGAGTTCATTTCCTTCCAGTTCATTCACCATGGAAAGTGAAACTTCATGCTGAAATTTTTTGTTGACGACAACATTTAAACTGAAAGTAAATGAACCAAAGCTACTTGTCAAAGTTCCAAGCAGGTAATACAATGTGCACACACGCACACGCACACACACGCACACACGCACACACGCACGCACGCACGCACGCACGCACGCACGCACACACACACACACACACAGAGAGCACTTCAGCCAGCTAAGTAAAAAAAAAAATCTGTTTAGCTAGCTGCCAGAACAACATGGTTGGAGATAATATACGTCATTAGCCTGAGTATTGGGGCAGTGAGCGTTACCTTTATCACTGGTGCCACTGTTTTAACAAGAAAAAACACAATTAAAGCAATATAAATAAAGCACTATGATTGTCTCAAATTAACATTTACTGTAATGTTGTTTTATATTGAAGATGAGTTTTGCTGCATCAATACTCAGGCTTTTGACTGTAATTCTGCCTTTTATTGTTTGCTGGTTAAACCAAGCAAACCAGGAAGATATACCTCTCCTGAACCCCAAGCGGACCCAAAGTCAAGCCCAGAACCAGAGGCAAAGCTGGATTCAGAACTGAACCCAGAACTGAAACCAGAGCCGAGGTCAGAGGACAACTCTGAGCTGAAGCCTGAGCCATCAGGCCCAGAACCACTAAACCAATCCTCAAACATCTGAAACAGAGTGGAGAGGAGGACGAGGTGGCAGGAGTGGAGCAAACGGTGGAGAAGAGGAGGATAGAGGAGGAGAAATGGAGGATGAGAATCATTATAGAGGGGTGATGGAACCAGAGGTAGCGGGATGATAAAAGACAGACTGGTCATTGGTCATGACACACAAATATTGATCACTACAATATGATTAAAGAAGACACAAACTGAAGGTGAATTTGGATTGGAAATAGAAGGGAAGGTAGAGAACAAGAAAGACAGACAGTATACAATGACAATACAGCAACACAGCTAGTAAAACATTAAGGTAAAGGTAGTAGTTGCATAATAATAATGTAATTGATAATGTAGCAAATCTTACAAAGCATGCTACAACATATAAACATTTTACAGTATTCAAACGTTTTAATGCAAAATGGAACTCAAACAGTGTGAATAGTAACTTGACAGCTGATGCTCAAAACCAGTCACTTTAAGTTTTAGCCTCACATTTTCATTTTATGCCAAATTCAAGAGTTCACAGGCCTTTTGAAAGCAAATTTAAAGACATGTATAGTCAATACTGCTCACAATATATACATATATTTAATTTGACCATTGCCATACTGACAATGTTTGATTAAGTATCCAGTGTCTACCATCCAACATTATTTTTGTTGAGATGGATAATTTTTTGCAGCAGCATTTCAAACATCACTTGTTTTTAAAACAGTGTACTTAAACTCTGACTAATCAAATGTGTGTCTGTAGGTCCTATAAGTAGCCTCTGCATGTCTCTACATGAATCATTAATTCATGTAATAATACTTCTGGACCGTTTAATAGCAAATTATTTGCAATGAAAATAAACAAACAGGTCTGTAGGTCTTATGTGCGGAAGTGAGTGAGAAAAAACTCTAAAAATTTAGATCAGACTTAGATTTTGTAAGTCTGATCTAAATTGTTTTCTCTCCTGTGTTTATTACCCCTAATACACATTTCTAAATGACTTAATTATTTTTTTCATCTGTGAAACAGGTGAAGAAAAGTTTTGCCAGAATATTTTTTTCAAGTGTTTGTTGTTGTAATACTCATTTTGGCCAAAAGAGGCTGAAGGGCACCACTCTGAACATAAGGTAGGCTACATATATTGTGTGTTAGCAAGTTATGTAACATTACTGTCATGTCTTTATTCTGGCTAGAAATGTATGTAAAGCTTTAGTGCATAACTTTTTAATATTAATGAACGTCCATTACATTCAAGCCAATGCCAAATGAGTTGATACAAAGCTAATTAAGACTATCAGCTCCACACAACTCTCGCTGTATTTCTCAGCATGGCTATGTTCAGAAGATTGTGTTGTCCGGTGACTTCACTTGAGTGAAGATAATTACCTCTTATGAAGAGTCCATCATGTTTTTTTGTTAATCCTGCGTGTCCTCCTTGGCTACTAGCAACTATGTGGAGGAGGTGTGGGGGTGCGCAATCACGGAAGGCTTGTATCATGTGGACGCGCCGACAGTGTTGATGTAATTACTTAGAATTCCTCATGGGCGAGACAGAAACTACACGCTATAGCTTTGAGTAATCGGTGCTGGAACACGGGGTAGTGGTGCACTTCAGCCTCTTGTGGCCTCTTTTGTGAACAAAAAAAGGAGCAATTATAATTCACCTGCCAAAACGTTTTTTCCCACCTATTCTGCAGATGATGAAAAAAGAAAACTTGCCTCTCAGGCCGTCCGTAATTACGTTTATTCATAACTAAATTTAACTGAAAGTTGAATACTGTATGTCTTTTATCCTGGTAACTTACTGGTATTCCAGGTCTGCCTGGGAGCCCGTCTCTGCCAGGGGTACCGGGTGGTCCAGCAAGCCCTGGAGAGAGGCCTTCAGCTGTGTCAGATGATGACAGGTTTCTAGTACCACCAGCATCAGGACGTCCTGGAGGCCCTGGAGGCCCTGGAGGCCCTGGTGGACCAGGAAGACCCTGATGAAAAGAGAATTCCTATTATTTCCACTGTGCAGATTAAACTATGAGACCATTGAGTCTATTTTTGCTGCCTTTTTTCTTACCCTGATGAGTTCAGTGTCGCTGTCCAGGTCTTCAAATCCAGAACCCAGGGCATCTGCTCCATACTATCACACAGATAAACACACAGTCTAACACATACTGTACATACTCAGGTTGCCAACTACAACAACTTGACCCTCATCTACATTTACTACATGCTGATTTCGTCACAAAAAATGCAGAATAATACCACAAGTACATGTTACGTGTAGAGCAAAAAGACACAAAGTAAAACCATAAACCGCGATACTCACCGGTACACTGCGTGATCTCGGGGGTCCAGGAGCCCCAGGGAGGCCAGGAGGGCCTGGTGCACCAACTCCTGGGTCTCCCTGTAGAGAGGGAAGGGAAGAGGAAAGAGGACAGGATGAAAAGATCTGTCTTTTACAGTACATTTGGTGACATACAATAAAATGGATTTTTAATTATGAGTTGTAATAAGTTATTGATTGCAACTTGTGTGCTTTGGTCGTACCTTCTCTCCTTTAGCTCCAGCTTCTCCATCCAAACCAGGAACTCCCTGAGATCCTCTCTGACCCTGGATGTAAAAACACAGATAAGGTATTACATGTGATAAAGCCTTGCAAAGAAGACAGAAGAAGACATAACTAACTTACTGGATCTCCTTTATCCCCCTTGCTTCCCTGTGAAGACAGAGAAGAATTTACAATCAGTACTAAATCTTATGAACTCAGGTCTATAAAACAGTGGCAACACAC
>CM042324.1:8830986-9038486 GCA_023566125.1 Zingel zingel
TCATAAACATCTTGTGACTTGTTTATAATGTTTATGACACGTTCATGACAGTGTCATGTCACTCTTATGTAGATACCTTCAAGTAAAATGTAACCAAATAAAGAAACAGTCACATGAAGAACATAGCTGTAAAGCAGTGGTCTTCCAACTGGGGAATGGGCCCCCTGCCAAGCCTTTCTTGCCAACCTGACGCTTTAAACTTCAACTTGGAATGTTTTATTAGTAGTTGGTAGTGTTGTAGCCTCTTTCGCTCCCTCTCTATAAACAGAGAAGCACCACACAAACAATGAAGTACAGTCCACTTGCTGATATCACCATAGAGACGGGATTTCCAAAGACACACACACACACACACACACACACACACACACACACACACACACACACACACATATGCACACACACACACACACACACACACACACACACACACACACACACACACACACACACACACACACACACACACACACACACACACACACACACACACACACACACACACACACACACACACACACATATGCACACACAGACACATGCACAACACAACACACAAACTCACAGCATGGTGGTAATCGTGCAGGTTTATATAGTTCTATGGGAACATGGAGAGAGATGGCAATTCACAACACTCACGCAAATACATGCTGATTAAAAAGGGCCCCATGGCCATGACTGCTCTTCTTTGAAACACAAGACAACAAACCAGGGACACAAACACACACACACACACACACACACACACACACACACACACACACACAATGTGACCCAGATATTTCTGATTGGATATGACTGATGCTGAGCACATATTCTGTCGTCATGCTTCAGATAACCCGTTCAGAAAGTCAGGAACACTGAATAAAGCATAAAATAAAGTGGGAATGGCCGTGTCCACTCACAATGGCAACAAGGGACTAGCAGCTCATATTTATCTTTCTTGAGTGCCGATGAGTTGAAAATGGACTGACAGTGATTCCAGTAAAAATGCCAGTTAGAGCTGCAAAGATTAATTTGAGATGTGGACAAAAGACAAGATTTTAAGACGTCATGGGCTTCGGGAAACCCTGATCGATTTGTCACCATTTTCTGACACAATCGACCAAACAACAACATTGACTAATCGAGAAAATAATCAACAGATTAATTGACAATTATAAAAAATCATTAGTTGCAGCCCTAATGTCAGTGTGAACAGAGTTGTAGTAGCTGAGTCTTTAAGAATATACAGTATGCTGTCATTCCTATTGCCTGGGACGGGAGTTTAAACTTACTACACCATCATAGTTGACATGGCAGCAGATTCAAAGGCCTGAGTAAAGCCCTTGATCTGACCACAACCAAACCTTGTTGATGTCTCTGACTTCCTCCTCTGCCATTGACTCACTCCCGCATCCTCTCCTCCCATCCACATCTCACCCCCTCCCTTCCTTCTCCACCATCTCTATTCTTTCCTCCCTTCTTACTTCCTCTCTCTCTCTCTCTCTCTCTCTCTCTCTCTCTCTCTCTCTCTCTCTCTCTCTCTCTCTCTCTTTGATCTTAATAGTTCTATCCAGTAATAACAGCCAGCTCCGGAAGTAGTACTAGAGGTGGTCATGACATTTTGACCCTGTTTAGAGCCGGCTGCCTCCTGATGCAGACTGTGTTGGATATGGATTATACTGTAGCCTTGAAAAAGGCATCAAATTTCACTTTGCGCACTCTGGCCTGGCAATGCTCAGTAAGCATGTGCATGGGTTAGAGCAGTGGTTCCCAACCTGGGGTCCGGGGACCCCTCAGGGGCGCGGCAAAGATCACAGGGGGTGCGCAAGTCTTCATCTGGTTTGATGTTGAGGTAAAAAAAAATATTTGCACATGTTAAACAAATTATAATAATACACTAGACTATATAATGTATACAAATGTCTGTATAAAAACTATATATTTTGTTCTCGCTTACAATTGTAGGCAGGCTACTTATTAGGCCAAACCTCCGGGACCTCTTAACCTGTGGCCCTTGCTGTCATCAGGTCAGCTGCTAGCTGCTAGCTGCTATCATCCTCGTTTTTCCTGCCGCCACGGCATCACTATTTTATGAATGAAACATAGCGAAGAAACGTAAAAGTGCTGATAACTCCTCTGTATCAAAAAAGAAAGTAAGGCTCTATCTCGAGAGTTACCTCCACTTTGGTTTTGGAGGGGAGGCTCAGCTTTTCTTAGACATAAGTAGGGGGGGCGCCAAGGAAAAAAGGTTGGGAACCACAGGGTTAGAGGCATCATCAGTGGTAATTACTTTGTAGGTGGTTGTTCTTTCAAGATTTATTTTCCTAAATGATGTGACATAATGAGTTTCTCAGTAAACATGAGCTGAAAATAGTACATTAGTTGCAGAACCATGCTTCATTTGACATCTACATCGACAAGTGAGGCATTGTAGATCACCATCATTATTATTATAATGACATGTATAGTCTGCTGATTAGTCCAGCTTTTGGCTGACTATGTTAACCTTACCACTGTTTTATTCATGTAACAGCAAAGGAATAGTGAAAAGCAAGCAAAAGAAGAGGAAGATATAGTATGTAATGCCTGTATTTTCACCAAAGCCATATTCTAGGCCAATGATTTCATCAGGTTTTTAATTACATGATTGTCACATCAAAATATAGGCTGTTTGACTGCTTACTGAAAAAAAAGTAATGTCCATGACCACTTCCGAATGCAATTTGGGTGATTAGACTGATTACATTTTTGATTTATTATTTACTTTTGTACATGTACGGTACCTGTCTGAAATTTAAATTCCTAATACCACATAATTTACAATGGTGAAAACATTCACAAGCAGTTTTTTGCTAGCTTTCATTTGTCATTTCAATGGTTGAAAGGCCTGAATATCCTTTTTTTGGAAACAGGGAAGAAACAAGGTTGTTTTTTTTCCCGCTTGTTGCAGCGTTTCGTCCAAACATAAATTATTTCAGTAGGCTCAATGCTGTGAATCTTCCAGAGGAGACGGACGGAGGGCAGATGACATTTCAGCTCTTTATCATGGTAATGAGAGGCCAGAACACACAAGCACACACATCCACACAAAACAAATGTAATCCTGAGGCCGACTGCACAGCCAAACAGCACACTGATATTGACACAGGCGGTCGGTCTCAATCTTTCTCCTTTTTTTTTGTTGCAGAGAAACCCTACTTGTCCTTCAAAAGACAGAATCACTTACATTTAGAGGATTTCTTCACTTACCACAAACTTGTCAAGCCCAGTGTTTCCTGCATTAGCTACAAAAATGCCTGAATTGTGCGAGAAGTTGAGTCTTTCTGGTCGCCGATGGAAAGTAGCACTCTCACCATCTCCACAGTCCATGTAGAGACGCACCTCGTCATGCTCCACCACCAACTGATAGACAGATCAAATAGACTATTATTGTAATGTTTTGTCATGGGGATTTGCCATTGTTTTCACTAAAATTAAAATAAAATTTTATTTTAAAACCGATTGGTGAAGATTCATTAATTTAAATAGATTTGAAGCCCTTATTTGTGGACATTCATTAACAACAAATGCATGTTCCTTCTTTGAGATACATTTTCCTTTCACTTCTCTCTTTCCTAATGTCAGTCTATGCAACAGATATATTTCAAAGGTTCAAAACCAATCCCTATCCAACTGTAAGTTAAATAATAAAATGCAAAGAATACATTCATTGCACATTTTACTGATTTGTAGCTGAATTGGAGCATTAATGTCTTTAATAAAAGGTCTGCATCAGCTGAATATTTTTCTCTTATCCTATAGTTTGTCATGTAATATATAAAGCATGCAATGCTCACCGTGAATCGTGTCCACTGGTCGGTCATGTCTGGGACACTAAAAGAAGCAGCTTTGTGGCTGTGGGAAGCTTTCTCTCTGTCAGTGTAGTATAGTAAGATGCTTTGGAGGCCCCCACGCACCGGAGTAAGGGCCAAACCCAGCTCCACCACTTTCTGATGGGTATCTGTAATGGCAAAGAGCACGCCTCCTCTCTGAGTGGCTGGACGCACCTGGAGTCAGGGCAAAAGACATAGGGTCACTAAAGCTTATTGCTTTGGCATCCGCTTTGATTATATGAATATTACAGTCATACCATAAGACATATACATACAGTAATATACAGAAGTTCCAGTACAAATGGAATGGGTATCATAGAATACATTTACAGATCTAAAGCATTGATATTTGTTTTTGAAAATATAGCACCTGAACATGAAGGATTGCTTTATCTTAAAAATTCCACAAGGTGGCAACATAGCTTTAAGCTGACCATAAAGATAGTTCTCTGGCATAGAATAAAAGCCATGTAATGCATGTATTTTATTATACAATACTTTATAGTAGACTAAGATCAAATCTGATAGTGTATCTTGACCACTGCATTGACCCCTTTGACAGTATGAATAGTGTATAAAAGGTCGAAGTGTTAAATTCTCTAGCATTACCGTGACAATGATGGCAAAGTCCCTATAGAAGGACCCTGGCACGAAGATCTTGGTGAGCCGGCCGATGTTGGCTTCGGGATCAAATTTGTAGGCTGGAAAGCCCTGATAGCCAGGAGTGAAGGAGACGGAGGGAGGGAGAGGAACGCCAATTAACTCTGTCAGATCCAGATGCCCTCCTGAGCCTCGCTCTGACAGAGACAGAGACAATGGAAACGTGTGTACATAGAAACAAAGAAGGTAACATGTGCCAAATTGTTATTATTGACTGAAACATCTACTTATAAGTCAACTATACTTCTGAGATCAAGGGCGTAACTTTGGGTTCAACATTGGGGGGTTGAGATCTCCACCCAGGGCTGTAGTCAAAGGGAACTGACTCCAATTTATGTTGGAAATACCTTTATTTATGTGAAGGAAATACAAGTGACAATTCAATGTATTAAAATATAATGGAATATAAGGCAGTAAGGGGGCTTTTACATTAGGGAACTGGGCCCGGATCCTAAAGGTGTGTGACCACATCCATGCCTAAGTCCACTTGAAAATGTAGTCATTACAGTTCATTTGTTCTCCCATACGGTTTGCATCAGATGTAAAAACCAACTGTACCAAAACACGGAAGTTGACTCTAACTATCTAGGGAGGTTCCGGGACATGTATGCCTAAATAGGCTGTTTCACATTTAATTTAAGAGCCATAGCAAAACAACATTCTCTACATATCTCAACAAGTACAGTTGAATGGCATAAATCATTCATTTTGCACACATTTGTAATGTATCAAATCTGTTGTTCCAGTATTAGTAAAATTGATATTATTATCTTCAGCCATTTGATAGTCATACTATTATTTAACTATTCCATGCTATTCGGTTAATTAAGTGTAGGCCTAGTGCTAACCTATAACACTAATAACATTACTGTCGGCAAAATACCCCCGCAAATCAAATCCATACTTCAACGTTAACTGTCAGGCCTCTAAGCCTGTATGGAAATGAACAGGAAGTGTTAACTCAGTTAACGATAATATTGACGAGACGAGACAGGACCGCTCTCATGACTGTGGCGATATCAACATGCAATATTGTTGACGAAAAAGACAACACTAAAATGTAGTTGAACAAAAACTCTCTTGCCTTCCACTTTTTCTATTTTTTGATTAAATTATGAATCTGCCACGTTCTCTGTCAGCTAAATGTAGGAGTACAATGTCTTCCTCTGATGTAGAAGTTAACTGTAAGTCAGTAGTAGGCTATGCAGTTGAGTTCCATATTCAACTGCATAGCCTGTCAACTGTTTGGGGTCCTTCTGTAAGTAATTTTGGGGTACAATGGTTCTGGAGAAAGCAACATGCAGCAATACCACAGGCCAAGCAATCAGCCAGGTCCAAACAGGCACATTTTGAACGGGCACTGTACTGTACTAGTTAGAATAAAAAGGAGAGATACCAGAATCATCTTGACATGTCTTTAATTTGACTTGATTTGATCCAGACTCACTGCCTACGCCTCACTGCTCTGCCTCGCATCGACATAATCCTCCGAAACAGAAATGCACACACAAAGGCTGGCAATTAGAGTATTTAGTGTGAATGTGAAGAGATGGCTTCACATTCCCTTGATTCCCTCCACTAAAGAGTCCATCTCCCGTGGCGACTAACTCTCACCTCAGCATTCCAGCCAGGATCACCCCTGCTACCTATATCTCTGGCACACACACACACACGCATGCACGCACGCACGCACGCACGCACGCACGCACGCACACACACACACACACACACACACACACACAGATAGAAATGCATTTGCATACATTGCACACACATCAAACACACAGCTCACCCACATCTCACCCACATGAACACGCACAAACCCAAACATTTGGGAGTCTCTAATTCATCAGCCTGACCAACTGGAAACACACCTGATTAGAGGGTTTAAGGAATGTGTGTGTTTGAGGGTGTGCTTCTGTGCACCACTCACACCACCATAAGTGAAACGCACACACAAACACGCCAAAGCTGTTACACCTCCAGTTCAGATATGAAGTCATTAGTGCCCTGTAATGACGGAAAGGAACAGACTGCTCTGAGAGAGCTCATGCTACAACCGATGTGTTGTTCAGCGGCTACTGACTGCAGAGGTTGGAGTTTTAGTTTCTACACTGTGAGACACACAATTGAAAATAATGGCCGATATCACTGTTGGAATCTGGTGTGACACTGACTTGGCAGTGACTACCAGTCATGACTAGGACGGCAGCCATTTTTAAGATACACACGGACCATGGGTCAAATACATGTGTTTGTGAGAAAGGGCAGAATGACTAGAAATCTCTCAGCACAGTTTTGGGGCAATATGCTAGTTATGTTTCACCTCATTATCAAACCTAATTAATAAAACATACTTAATTTTGTGATAAAAATAAAATAAAATAAAAAAAGAACAAATCTACAAATCTACAAAACTCTGATCTCATCAGTTTTTCCAGCCACACTGCCCTAGTAGGAAGAGAGCAGTAACTGTAGGGAAAAGGGTTCAAGGTTTTCAGGTGGAATGGGTAAACCGAAGAGGCTATAATAATATTATATATATAATAATAATATTATAACCTCCTATTCTGCAATGTAACTTGGAACTATAGTGGTCACGTACTTGTAGTGGAGGTAAATGTACCAATAAATGTATGGAGTAGAAGTTTAAAGTTAAATATAATGGGGTGCCTGATTAGCTCACCTTGTAGAGCGGGCACCCATATATAGAGGTTTACTCCTCGATGCAGCGGACATGGGTTCGACTGCGATCCTTTGCTGCATGTTGTTCCCCCTCTGTCTCCCCTTTTAAGTCTAAGCTGTCCTACACAAATAAAGGCCTAAAATGTAAAAAAAAAAAATCTTAAAAAAAAAGAAAAAAAAGTTGAATATAATGGAAATACTCACCAAAGTACAATAACTCAAAATACTTGAATAAATGTTAAGTCACTTTTCACCACTAGTTTGAACATGCACACGCTCACGCACACACACACACGCAGGCATACACACAAGCCTATACAAATAAGTAACAATGCCAGGAAGGTCTGTGGACAATGACGTCATGTAATGTAAGAGTAGATACTTAAACATCATTTACATTGTAAAGACACAAATATTATACACAAATGTTATACTAACACTTATTTCTGATTATATACAAATAAGTAACAATGCCAGGAAGGTCTGTGGACAATGACGTCATGTAATGTAAGAGTAGATACTTAAACATCATTTACATTGTAAAGACACAAATATTATACACAAATGTTATACTAACACTTATTTCTGATTATATATTTCTTATGATTTATTAATTTCTAAATTAAGTCACTCCAGTGAACAAGTGTCTGTAAATCCTTCATTCACTGACCTATTCTTTAAGCATATATCAATAAGACAGTATGACAGTCATTAAGTCCACTGCATTTATGGCTTCAGTCACCAAATCAAACTTTCAAATTCATTCTGTCATCTGATCTCTCAATCATTTCACATCACATTTTTCCACTCCAACTCCCCCCTCCTGAACCTAATCCTCGTCACGTTGGCCACATGGATGCTTGATCAGCTTGTATAGAGTTAGAAAACCAATATGAACAACCCCCTTTAGCGTTGCCACGTATAACCTTTTAAACCCACCTTGACCCTGCTGTGTGACACAAAAGCTTCCTGCTGCTTGACTCACTCTCTCTAGATTTCTTAGAATCTAAAAGCTTTAATGTAGAGTACAACTGTGTCACATGCCAGCACGCTACAGAAATAACAACTAGGGCTTCTGTTGTGATTCGTGACATACACTGGGGCATGATAGGATAACATGAAAGATATCAGATGCGATTTACTGTAATAAGGGACTGAACCACTGACCCAGCAGCATGAACTACTGAACCAACGACCAATGATAGACAATCTTAGGTTAGTAAATATGGTGGATCAATTACACTAAAAAAAGAAAAAAAGAGGATTTGTCATATTAACAATGAATTAAATCACTATATGTATTGTAAAAGGGGTCCCTTGTAGTGACAAACCCACAGAGATTTATCAACTGACTCTGCAGTTCCCTTCAGCTCTACAGAGCATTTTAGCCTTTAGACTTTTCTGTTTTGGTTTACTCAAATTACGCTCATCAAGTTTGTTTCCAGCAGTAACAGGCAGTTCTTTATCATTTAAAAGCTCTGTTAAACCCACAGCTCATTACCTGCTCAGCACCAAATGGCAGACAGACAAAGTTAAGTGACTTGCTGCCTGTGAACTAAATGGAGCATTTGCAGGTGAGGAGACATATTTTTCGGTCAAACGTAAAAGGGGATTGAATATTGAATTTACTTTAAGGTGGACACAACTCCAAATCAAGGATACGGTTGTCCCTTGTCTGTTTAATGTGTATACACAACTTTTTGTTAACACATTTGCTATGTCAACTCTATTAGGTGCTACTATATAATGTTTCTGCTGCCACCAAGTGGACAAAATAATAATGAATGGCTGTTTAAAGGACATTTTAGCCATTTTTAGCATTTTTTGGCTAATTGGCCTTTGCTTAGACAGATTTTATGATTTTATTGTTACAGAATGGTTTAATCCAGTCAGTCCCCAACCTGGGAGATGATGAACAAGATAGAAAAACATTTCTAACCTTTTATTATTTCTTTTTTATGATATACTGGATAGGTCACATGAGAGAACATCGCTTTTTGTTTTATCTCATAGCCATACACAATGTGCTGTATAAGGGGTGACATGTAGACATTGCTTCTCTTTAAAGGGTCACAAGGCCAAAAAGTTTTTAACTCCTGGTTTAACTACTATGATAATCTAACCTATCTAATCTGTACTAATAAATATGTAGTAATTGCAGCCCACTTTGATGTACAATTCTGCCAATGGGAGAGCTTGTCTATAATGCTATTATGTTTTTTAAATGCCTCGTTTCTTTAACATCCCTGTCACACTCACCACTCTTCCAGTGTTTCAGTGGTTTGTATTGGGCCCTGGCTTTGCTGCCTCCTCCTGCGTTCTCCTCTGGAGGTAACGTCCCAGGTTCTGCAGTGCTGTTGCCAAAGATTGACACTCCTTGGCTTGGCGAAGGGGACAGCACAGACTCCTCTGTCTGAGTGCTACTCTCCGGAGCTTTCTCTGTCACCCTGTCCTCCGTTACTACCCACTCTGTTGTCCTTGGGGTGTCAGAATGGCCCAGGGAGATAATCGATGGAGAAGTGATGATGGGAGGAATGGAGGTAGGAGTAGAAATGGTTTGGGGGTTCGCCCAGAGGAGACTCCACCACTGGGCTTGTACGGTAGATGAGAAGAGGAAGATGAGAGCAAGAGTGTGGCGAAAGGCTCCCATCCTCTGACTATGTCTTGCATGAATGTACAAACAAGCAAATCCTGTTAACTGCAGCTACATAAAACTGCACACATGCAAACAGGAGGTCCAGTGGTGCAAGAAATATTCAAGGGATGGCCTTTCAGCTTCTTATTGTCCTCTCTGTTCCTTCTCCTTTCTTTTCTTCTCCTCTCTCGTTATGTACTCCCTTTCCCCGTTCGTCTCTGTCTCTTGCTCTGTTTGTAACTCCCTGACATCTCTCTCTTTTTTCCCTCTCCCTCCCCTTCTCTCTCCTTGTGTAATTACCAACTCCCCCTCCTCTGGAACTCTACAACACAGCAGACTTGATTTTCTCTCCCGTTTTCTTAGATGCAGATTAGAGAGTTAGTTACTTCACTCCTCCTCCTCCTCCTCCTCCTCTTCCCATCTGTGTGTTTGTGTTCACTGGGTCATACTTATGGTCTCTTGGTCTTCCCCTCACGCCACATGTACGCTTGTCTAGTCTAATAAACATAGACACACAGATTTTAGGATAAAGTGCATCATTCACAATGCTGCTGTATTGAAACATATTATCATCTTTGAGATGAGACTTTATTTTGAAATGACCATTTTTTTATATTTATTAGTTTTTGTATTCAAATATCTGGAAGAGCTCAATAATACAATTGTTAAATCATATTTTGGTAGATTTTTCTGAGTGGATATAAATGTAACTGATTGTATTAAATGGGCACGTGATATCATCTCATATCGATCACAGGCCCCTGAATGGAATCAAATGGGAATCGTATCATGACAGACTTTGTGATATTAGCAAATATCCTATCATTGTCCAAAAAAGCTATATAATATCGTAACGTAACAGAACTTGTGATTTACCCTCATACTAATGCTAAGGCTTGTGGTCAGATAACGAAATGCCATATAAAACCCCAATACATGAGTTCAGAAAACATTGTACAGGCATTAGCAGGGAGATTTATTTATAAGGACATTGGCGTAAAACATTCCTCCCTCATCTCTAATGGGACATAAAATACTTTTTTCAGCTACATGGCAAATTCAGAATAGTGTGGGAAAGAAATAACGTAAGAAAAAGTTGGAAGTTGGTAATTTGTCAAACAGAAAGGCCGTACTGTGCCCAAGAGGAGTCTGGAGTTTGGAGATTAGAAGTGCAATTATACTGACCATGTCCCATAAACGATTGATTTACTGCTATGTGATTTTACAATAATAGTATTATACAGATAGTAGGTTTAATCGTAGGGAAAGGAGAAAATATATTAAAATGTATTCATATACACGTGCTGCCCTTTTATCCTTAATATATATTTTACATGGTTATCTCTGATTAACATGTTTATAGCAAGATAGGAAGCTCATATATTTTTACTTTCTGAGTTTCCATGTATATGTATCATGCATGTGCAATCATGTTTTAACAAATCTTAGTGAGATTTCAACCAGTATGGCTATAATATTCTTTCTCCTTCTTCATTTGTTGCTGTTTCCAAGCCTCTATCTATACTTCTATTTTATCATATTTATATGATTTAGCTTCCTCTGTCCAAAATTGAAGAAGCAACTTCTGCCTGGTTCATATTAAGTCAAGAAAAAACACAGAAGACGAACATCAAGACGAACCTCCCGTTTACCAACTCACACAGAAGCCAAACACTAATCACGGTGATGACAACAAATGACGGCCTCTCTAACTACCTACCAATCATGAGGTTCATCTCCATCAATAAGCCTGCACTAAATTCTTTATCAACAATGCTTGATGTCTGAAAACCAATCTACTCCTACACCAATCAGGCTACAGAACTAGACTAAAGTGACTTAATTATTAGGCTCTGATTTGTTTAGTTAAAGCCTACATTTACATTGAAATGCTTAAATTCTACTATTAAAGGCAGATGCATCAAAAATAGCTTAAAGCTCAAAATAGAGTAAAATTAGGAAGACAAAGGAAAAATATATACAGAAGTTTGAATGGAAGCATTTATAAAGTGTCGGACTTTCTCTCTGCTGCAGCTCAGTGGTCCGGGAGAGAGGGTGAGAGGCCCCATGTTGGTGATGACAAAGGGATGCCTGTTCGGTCAAATTGTTCTTCTCTAAATGTTTGGTGAGGTCCATCATGAGGGACAGAGTGCTGCTGAGGATCGTTTGGTGGAGGTGTTTATTCAGGCTCATTTGGGGCTTGGTCACATGTTTTGATGCACTTTATTATAACACTACACCTGTTTCTGCATATGCGTTAAAATGCAACCTGAAGCAAATATTGGAAACAACCACAGAACGCAACAAGGGTTTATGGGTGCAAGGAGACAGATGATGATGGTGACATCAACAGGGCTGTTTCTAGCTTTTGGTGGGCCCTATGCAAGATGCTGTTTGGGGACCCCTATTTTGTCAAACTACGAATGGGGGGGGGTTCAAACCTTTAAGATGATCCGTGGGGATGCATCAATCTGTTACACTTTAAAAGGGAAACAGGCTAGATTCGTAAAAACCTCTCTCAGATTCAAATTAAACATCTCAAGTTGACCCAATAAATTTAAACCTACAGAAAATGATAATAAAAAAAGTTAACAATGAGGCTCCTCTACGTCAATAAATGCAACAGATGCAGGATTTTCCTCAAACAGGTTTATTTTAAAATGTTTAGAACAAAGAAGGCTACTTGCTAGTGGCTACAAATAAAGACATTTTATTTCTCCCTAAATATATTGAGGCTGAACTTGCAGCTTGGGGGCCCTCTAGTTGCTGCAGGGGCCCTATGCATCCGCATAGTCCGCCTATAGGAAGAAACTGCTCTGGACATCAACACTGTAGACTGATCATTTCTCTTTGTGTTTTCTAGCATTTGGATTTACACTTGATCCACCTGTTTTTTTGCACATTTTATGCACACCAAGAAGCAAACCTCAAAATATCTCAACAAAGTTTTTTCACTTGGCTAAGTGAGTCCTCTGATATCACCCTCCACTCGGTTGTTCTCTCTCCTACTGTACAGTAACTGCCTTAACTGGAGGTTGTTGGTTGTAAGTGCTATCTTGAAATTTGATCAGACCCTGGGAGCCATGCTGGTCAGAGCACACCATCACACATAAACAGTTGTGGGAGGAAATGTGGTCTCAAATGGAGCAGATGATTGGTTTAAGATTTAAAGAAAGGATAAGGGCAGGGATCCCCCCCAGGGGGGAAGCTTGATTAGTCATGGATTAGCAAGGGATAAGGGGGTGTGGAATGGGTTGGGTTGAGGATAGGTTCGAGGGGGTCAGGAAGAGAGACAGGGATCAATAGTGACGCTCCATCACAGTGAGACCTGGCAAGTCATACCACATACAACCAGTGACCCTGCACTGGGCCCTATTAAACTGAGGTGATCCAAGGGATCTTATGACTATAATGGTTAGCATTTATGTGGATTATATTCAAGCATGAAAAATGTCTTTAAAGCAGTATCCATTAAACCTTATGAAGTTACAATGGCAAACTTGTTAGCACACATCGAGCAGAAATTAAGCAGCATTAGCATTCATTTGGAGTCAAGTTTTTTGGCCACCCAACAAAGGTAAGTCCAAAATTCATCCTTCTTTTAGATCTGTTTTGGTCCCCAACAATTCTGAGAAGCATATCTGACTCTAACAGCTCAATGCTCCCCTATGTTCACCAGCCAGTTGCTAACTTTGTCTGTTGGTGGGACAGGAAGAATACAGTTGATTTTGCTGGAAACAGTTCCTGCAGCAGCTGGACACAGGGTTTATGAGAGTGGTGAGAGTGAACCAAAACAGTGAGCTAAAATACCCCAATTTCGGAACCCGTCGACTATCGGCCAACAATCCAGCCTCTGGGGGCAACAACCAATATTCCAGGTGTTCTGATGTAGCTAGCAGCTACCAAGCCAAGACTTTCTCTTCTGTGCACCGGTCTTTGATTATAGTATGATTAGAAACTAGATCCAGCTAAATAGATATCTGCATATGAAAGCAGATAAATAAATACAAGCTAATATAAAGCTAAATCATCACCAGACTTAGCCGATGGGTTCCATCCGTTCTGTATGGATTGCTTTCCATACCGACTGTTTACCTGCACACAACCAAAGGCAGCTCAAACATGATTGGTCAATACCACTCAAACAAAATACAAACGAAAAACCAGAAGACTTCCGATACCAACATCTTGTCCCATTTCCTACAGATCCAGATATGTTTATAGAGATTAAAAACACCCTAACAAGAACTGAAGAGTCAGGTGGAGAAATGTGGGTTTGTCACTACAAGCAACCCCTCCATGCATTGTTAAAAGATATATAAAAACTGACCATCAATCATCAGTAAATACCATAGAATTTTATGAATCGTGTTTTGGATATTAGGCTGTTGTCTCTAAGCTGTGGTGGCAATGCCAGAATGCATAGACAGATGTTACTAAGCTGTTACCTACTAAACTAGGACCATTTTTCGTATTCAAGGGTACGAATGAATTGAAAGGAAAAGATCGCTAACGTGGCCTCGATTAGGCATTATGATGTTAACAAATGACAAAAAGAAAGTAGCAACTTTTGTGTGCAATATCTGGTTGAAAAGGTTATGAGAGTTTTCAGACACTCTTTTTTTTCTGTACATGGTGACCCCATTTGGGGCCTCTGAATTCCAGGAAGAGTAACCCCTTCACCCTTCGCCTCTCTCTCACTTCCCGCTCTACCTAGCAACTGTCCCAATAATAAACTATAATTGGTTTACTGTCACAGCCAATCGCACGGAGATCCTATGAATTTATTTATAAAATAACCATTTTAGTGTCTTCCGAAAACAAAAGGGAAACCACATGACCAGTAGAGCCTAAATTCCTAATCATATTTAATCAGTTGCTTGATGCTTTGGACACTGTAATATGTCACGTTATTATCTGAAATATATCTTATAGTCAGGCTTACACTCAATTAAGTCACACAGGGCAATGATACGAGAACCTGTAACATAGTTCACACAGGCTAGCACTCTGGCAACATCTAGTGGTCAAAAACAATATTGCATGCAGACTTGAGTAAAGAATAGCTCAAACCAAATAGCATGTGGTTTAAATGTGGTCATGTTACCTCAATAGAAACTACCAAATTAAAGTAAGTTACAGGACAGGATCACATCACATCTGTTTCTATGGACCATGTAGTGAAAACGTGCATTTGCCAGACATTTATGTTTAATACAATTGGTTGAAATGATACACCATTTAATTAACTTTAAAATAAGTCTACAAGGTGGTACATAAAAATTAGAAGCTCAGCTTATTAAAAATAGAAATTATGATTTGGTACAAACGCATATTTGTGTTTAGCAGGAAACTGAATAGGATTACAAATGGGTGTGAGGCTATCCTTCTTCCTAGTATATTTGTAGTCACATTAACCAATAAAGTACATGCAGGGACTGGGAGTGCATGACAAGTTTTCAAGAGAGCAGAGAAGTCAAGTGTATAGATAGAAGTGATGGATGGTGATAGTAGTATGCAAATCTGACCAAACCTACTGAAAATAAGAAAAAGGAGAGACCAAAATAGACATATCCAGGATCACTGTTTTGCTGTATGAAAATACATGTAGTAGTTGCAACAAAATCTAATTAAATTAATGAAGTAATAGTGTTACATAACATCCACTTTGAAATCAATTCAAACTAGAGACCACCATCTTGTGATGGGCTCGCACTAGCTGCGCCGCCAAAATCAAGACTGGGGCGCTCAGTGGGGACCCCTTCCCTACTTCCTACCCCCATACCTCCAGCACTCTTGATCAGACCACCCATTTTCGAACTTGGCCTTCATTTTGATCTCAACTACACACCTGTAAATACAGATGCTAACAATGTTTTGTTTAAGTTTTAACTCTAAAATGACTAATTCATTCAGCTAAGCTCCTTAAGCATGGCTACATATTTTACTGGTTCTGTCAAACAAGCACAAGACCATCTGTGCCACTCAAAGGGGCTTTTCGTGTTGTATTTCTTTTGTGTATGGGTGTGATTGTGTAATATATTTGACTTTTCCCCAGCAGGTTTGATTGACACATCCTATTAACCAACCCTAAAGCAGAAATGTGGGTGGGCGGGCTGCGAAGGTCAACAGAGAGGACCTGTTCTCAGGTAATGGAATACCACATATGCACATTTTCAGACATGTATACACATTCACACTGTAGCCACTAGGCAAGTAGTCAATGAAGCCTGTGTTGCAAAGCTGTTTTTCTCATGCACCCAGTCTTCCCTGCCTTCCTCCGCCCCTCTTCCGCTCCCCCTACGATGTGTTTTCATTTTATATTTCTAGGCCATGTTCAGTCAGGAAATGTTGGAGTACATTTATAAGCTTGTATTGGAAAGACCAGCAAAGAAAGGCTGTTCCGCCACAAATAAACTAACTGTCATAATGTGGAGTGGTGAGTCATTATCCACATTTGGTCTGATTCAGCCAAAACGGGCAGAGATATGCCTGATATGCCAGTACATCAGGCAAAACCTAAAACAAAGTAATTAAGTCATTTTAGAGGGGGTTGCTTTTTTAACCAAACTGCTTCAGGAAAATATTGCAAATATCTGGTGGCGATCTGGATGTGATCTGTGATTGAAGCTAAATGAAATATAAATGATCGACTGAAGAAAGAAAAAAAATAACACAAAACTTGTCCAGTGACAGAACAAAGAAGAAAGACGATATCAGCGACCAAAATCAGACGTGAGCATAGGTGTAGTGGACAGTGCACTATCCCAAACTTCACTCCACCCTTTTCCACTGACATGAATCATATAAGGTAAATTCATAAATTACAGACAAATCTAACTCAGTATCATGGTTTTTTTTATCCTCAATTGTCTGAGGGTGAAAAATCACAGAATAACTTTCAAACAAGTATATCTGATGTTACCATATTGTCACATTAAACTTTGCTCTCGTGATATTTTTGAATGGAGATCTTAGTTTCCCCAACTTGTAATTTACAGCTACATCACTGAGGGGCAGCAGACTTTTTCGCTGTGGCTCTGCATACAGCTAAGGTTCAGTGGTGATTGCATGAGTGGGACAGGACCTGTCTGTCTGATCGAATCCCCTTTGTGTCTAGGACGGCAGGTGGGAGACAAGAAAATGCCTGGAATGTCAGAGATGATGTTAGACGTGCACATGCGCAGACACGCACGCACGCACGCACGCACGCACACACGCACACACGCACACACACACACACACACACACACACACACACACACACACACACACACACACACTACACTCTTTGAACCTCTAACTCAACCTCCAACCTCAGAAGACAAAGGGACTACCTGCAGGCAAAGGGGCGGTGTAGCCTGGGAGTGAGTTACAATCTATTAGACTCCATCAGTGTATCTTTTGGGTGAGTATGAACAACAGTTTATAGTTAAGTAGTATTAATAGTAGTAATAGTTATAGTTTAGTGAATATAACCACTAAACCCTGACTGTAGGAATATCTGACTATAAGAATATCTCCATACACACCTGTTGTTGTCATTCAAATCAAATCAGTGGTGGTAATAGTAGCAGAAATATCAGTAACGATAATCATTATCATCCCTGTTACTTTTGTTGTTATTATTACAGTAATAGTACCATTGGTAGTAGTAGCCGTGGTTTTAACAGCTATCGTTTAGGAGCCAGGGTTGTTTTTAAGTATGCCTATGAAAATCTTTTGTGGCAAATTAATCTAAGGCATGGGAAAAGAGGGGGAGGATGTGCAGAGGAATGGAGGGACAGAATAAGAGAAAAGAAGCAGAGGGGGCTTCTTTAGGACAAGAAAAGAAAAGAGGAAAGATAAGAGGAAGAGAAAAGAAAACAGGAGAAAATTTGGAGTCAGAGAGGTTATAGGAAGGAGAGTTTGACCCTAGGGTAGGATTAACCCAAACAACTGACCTGCCCACACACACACACACACACACCCACACACCCACACACCCACACACACTCACACGCGCACGCACGCGCACGCACACACACACACACGCACACACGCACACACACAGCTCCCATTTAAAGCCAATAGAGCAGTAAAATTTAGATTACATGGTGCTGAGTGAAAAATCATGTTGTACTGTGTGCTGGCTTGATCCTATCAAATAAATAAATAAAAACCAGCCCTGGGCTGACTGATACACACACAACTATTATACACATACTGTATTTTATCTTCTTGTTGTACATGTAATATTGGCAGTGGAGCAACAGTTTGAGCTGTCTTAAAAAATATATTAGGAACCTATCTGAGAGGAAAGTGGCAAGACAAAAGCCCGTATCACTAACATTAGGGCAGACATCCAGCCAATTACATTGGAGAAGTCATGGGGCCACCATAAAACAGCCTTCGATAGAAACACACCTGACAAGACAAGTCAAGAATGTGACTTCATTACCTTAACAGATCTTAACAGATTATCTAAATGTTACTGAGTGGACAGACTGTGCTTTAACTATGACTCAAACCTTAAAAGGTCTTGTGGAGTTGTCAAGTATCCAACCTGCGGAAGTGTCCAGCAATAATCCCTACCTTGTGTTGTCCATTATGTGACCTCTGACCTCCCTCTGGAAGAAGCCTCTTCACAGGCATCATGCACAGTGCCATGTTATGCTTCTATGCATTACCACATTATTATATCAAATTCATAAATAAGCTTTAAAGCTAGGAGTTGCTCATTTTAACACACCGAATGACAATTATTACCCAACTCTGCAAAATAAATCACTAACAGTTTTTGTCTATACTGTTGTGTACAGCCTTTATAGACTGAGCTGTTGGTTGAGTATGTTGTTTAGACAGTGTTTTGCTGTTATTGCCTTTGTAATGCAGAAAGTTGCAAAGTAAAATTGTTACATTTTTTTTCTCAGTTTGTCTGTTTGTCCTTTTTTTCTGGGAAAAGATGGCCCACTCACTTTTGTACTGGCCCACCCAAAATAGCAGCCAAGCCAGTTTCAAGGCCATGTAAAAGACACATTTTTAATTTTAGTCCTAAAACGAAGATACATATGTCTTATGATAAGTGGCATGTGATTGCAGCACGGACTCTGCAACAGGAGAATGATTGGGTTAATGACTTACAGACTGCCTGCCGATCCACAGGTTATTAAGACAATATCCTTTAGACTCAGCTGACGCTATAGATGACCACTGACTAACACACACATGCACACACACGAGATTGCTCAATACCACACTGTATGGTCTATAACATATTTGATATAAATGAATGCATTGTTTGGAGTCAGGAGGTCAGAGGTGGACATCTGCAGAGGGACAGTTTCCATTACATCGAGTGTCCTGGCTTTCACCCCCACACACAACCCCCCCCCCCCCCCACACACACACCATCCTCCCACTTCAGCCCCTATAATATACATAATCACAGATACAAAAATAAAGAGATCATCCAATGTGCAGCTCAACGTTGTTTTTTCTAGTGCCTGCTGAGATGCAGCTGGAGGGACAATGCATAAAGCTAGACAGGCAGACAGACTAAAATGACATTAGTGGCAAAATTGGCTCTGATTTTCTCAGACCAAATTTTTCACATTTCATTTCATTTCACGTATTTATAAGAACAGCACACATTAATTAACATTACTGTAAATGTGCCAATGTTCGCCAGCCAGCTAATTTTCAACTGTAGTTCTTTGGCGAGATGTGTTTTGTCATTTCATTTGTTGTATTGTTCAGTCCTCAGTTGTCAAAATCTTGTTTTGCACAAAACCTCTGCTAAACATTTTCTTTTGTTAAGCTTGTATGTAACAGACTGATACCATATTCAATTTGAGAATGTATCTAGGTGCCATAAACAAACTGGAGACTGACAGGTTTTTTCCAGCTCTAACAAATGTGTTGACATTACAACACAATAGATCTGTTGTATCATGACATATCGCATTACTATTATTATTATAATAGATCCTATTATTGGCTGATTTTATACATGGAAACTAGTAAATATGTCATTACATACAATTTCTTAACTTACTTTAATCAGTGTTACATGTATTATAAAACAATCTGATAAGAGTAATTTCTATTCATGCCATATTACAATGTGTGCAGACAGAGATCATTTGAGATGAACTGATATCTATCAAACCAACCAAGCCAGTCAATCAATTGTTTCAAATATGTGGTATCACAGTTTCAAGTTGCACTATTTACATCTGCCTGTAACCTATGTATACATGTATAGGGCACAGGGCAATGAATGTTTGTTTGTGTGTGTGTGTGTGTGTGTGTGTGTGTGTGTGTGTGTGTGTGTGTGTGTGTGTGTGTGTGTGTGTGTGTGTGTGTGTGTGCGTGCGTGCGGGGTGTTGGGGGTGTTTGCTCAGCTGCATGTCTTGTTCTAAGAGCAAACGACCCCTCAGAGTTTCTCGCATGGACTCATCTCCTCCTCCAATTCGAATGTTAATGAAACACATGGGAGGCACTGTAATAGGGAATTCTTTCACACATCTGATGTGAACTGCCTAAAATGAAAGACAACCTTCAGAGAAATGTGACAGGAAAATATTATCTCATGTTCGCTCCACTGTCCCTCTGACTTCCACCCACCAAAGTCGCACCACAATATTCACTATTGTTCAGTACTGGAGAAGTTAAATGCTGTACAGTGTGGTATTTTTCCATTTGTGTCTCTGTTTGTGTATCTGTTGAGACTTTCTTTTACGGCAGTGCAGGTGGAGATATGTACAGTTGCAGTCAACACTAGACTGAGGTGTAATACTGCTTGTGAGCACAGAAACTCAGATCATTTCCCTTCTCTTGAAACACATGTTGACATACAGAAGGAAATGTGAGTATTCCTGTTAAGGGACGCTGTCAGGTCATTCATTTACATGTGTTGCAGGCAGGAATTTAGAGTTTCCGTCTAACCGCTAAAATGATCTGGGACATTTTTTCTTATAGTGATGAATTAATCCTAAGTGTCCTGAGCACATTCAGTCGTCCTTTAGTCAAAGGAGTAAAAACATTTCAGTGACCATCTTAAGCTGCAGAACTCTCCTATCTTGTGAGAAGTTCCTAAGGAATGGTAGATGATACAGAATGCACAAACATAGTGGGAGGCAAAGGAATACGATTTATATAAAATGAAAACATATGTTCAAAGACACACTAGTGAAAGGTGACTGATTATGTCCACAGAAAGAAGTTGTGTCACCTCTACAGAAATCAAGTCTTTGCAATTAGCTTAGTTTTAGGATTGTTGTTAACGGTCATTCATTTCAAGCCTATGTAAAAAGATTTAGCCCCACCCAAACTTTCAATGTGATAGGCAAAATTGTCTTTGAGATTTTATGAATATCTTTTTTAAGTTTTGAACTTAATGGTTGACCAACATCTTTCTCACTGCACCTTTTTTGCAGTGAGAAATGGTCAGCGGACTCAGTTGAGATATACTGTCAGGAGCACCATCAACCAAAACAGTGACTAAAGAGCCTGCACTCAGCAGCACATCCACCCAGCCTCAGGGAAGGAAGTGAAGGAGAAGGATTTGAGCTGCCATGTTTAATTCACAAGGTAAACAATTTATAGGACAGCTGTGGCATAGAATGGCAAAACACAGAACCTGTGACGGGCTTCTATCAAAATATATCATTTTTCTTTCTGTTATATACAATCACAATGACTCGTGTACACGTAAGAGGACACATGGGTAGGTGACATGATTAGGGGTACACACAAGTTATGGTTTGGTTTATACCCGGGGATAGGAGTCTAAATCAAATGCAGACAGTTTACTGTCTGTATGAAAAGACAGTAGTGCAAGTGTCAAAGACAGACAGACAGCCAAATTTTGTTTTCCTATAATTAGATTACACAGGAATTGAGAATATGTAGGGATTGTTTGCGTAATATTCCATTATACTCCCCATAGAGGACAGAGCAATGGCCACAACATATATTCGTATGAAGATGTTAGTAATTTAGTGTTTTAACAGACATATTTGTCCTTAAAGGGAGAGAGTGTTGGTGTGTTTGTGTAGTACTCTCCAGCTAATTGACCATCATTTCAGGAGCCACAGACTCTGACCTAAATATGCAAAAACACACACACACACACACACACACACACACACACACACACACACACACACACACACACACACACACACACACACACACACACACACGCACAGACACATACAGAGAAGAACTTCCATCCTTTCCCTTAAAACCAGTTATTGAAAGTAACCTCAAAATCAGAAAGTGAACATGAAGTTGTACAATGTTGTCACATTGTGAGTAAAGTAATCAATATGACTAACTTCTAAAAGATAGTGTAGTGTTTGTGGGGGTCACTTTATTTTTCCCACTCACAGATCAAGGTCTCTGTTCAAAATGCAGTTTAATTCAGGACCTGGCTGGCTCTGTTTGTGACTATGTTTAAGTCAGAGAGGGAGTAAAAATATATAGTGAACATAGCAAGAAAGGTAAAATAACTGCCTTCTATAATATAAAAAAAATGTGCAGGTCAGGTTATTATTGTCAGTCCACCCACTAATTACTGGCTGAAAGCATCTCATTAGCTCTTTACTGTTAACTCACTTTAATCTCAGTCATGTAAATGCCTTTACTACAATGATCAGTCTATGGTAGATGCTGTGATGGATTGTGGGCTGAGGAGCTAGAAGTCCAACATGATAGAGACAGACGCAGCAGGTCGCCACTGACGGTGTGTATATATGTGTAAGTGTTTGTGAGAAGGAGAAAGACTTATATAAGTGTGTGTGTGTGTGTGTGTGTGTGTGTGTGTGTGAGTTGACATGTACACTTACTTGTACACTATAAGGAGCTGTGTTTCCTCTCTCCCTTTGTGTCTGAAGCCAAATCCAGCAGCAGTGCAAGAAAAAAACGGAATCAAACTAAAGTAGATCATTTTCTTCTTCTGTGAACTGTGAAAGGTAACTGTGTGGGTTTCCTCATTTCTTTGCAGTAAAGATAAGTTGTAAAAATACTACTTTGTAGCAGAAAAACAATTACTTTGGTAGCGTCAGGCTTCACCAAACATTTAGACTTCATAAATCCCCTTGATTATTGTTGCTTTAAATCTTGAAATACAGAAATAAAGAATTGATATGAGTGGTATCAACATGAGTAATGTGTGACTTTCCTCCAATAACACAACTACAGTGAACTAGATATGCTGAGCAGAAAATTAATTGACAACAATTTAAATTATTGAAAAAGTCACTTTTCAAGCAAGAATATGGTTTTGCTTCTCAAATTTGAGGATGCTGCTATTCTTTGTCTTATTTGAAAGTATCCTGAATAATTTTGCTTTAGGGACAAAACAAGCAAATTAAAGACATCACATTTATTACTATTTGTTGACATTGAAAGAGAAAATGATAAATCAAAAAACAGATGAACTGATAATTTATAATAATAAGTAGTTACAGCCCTAAAGTGAACGCCCAAATGTTTGATTTGATTTGACAGTCCATATATATATATATTACCAAGTTTTACTAAATTTTGTGTATTCACATGTAGAGCGTGCAACACCAATGCATGTACATGTCTCAAATAACAGCCATGTGTGCACATAAACAGAATGTTAATACTCTTCTCGAGTAAATTAAGTTTTAAATCCTCTAGCTTAGTAAAAAGCCTTTCTTTGTATGTTTCTTGCCCCAAAGCATAGAGTGGAACAGATACACAATGATAATGATTCATGGTATTTTTTTTAAACAGTAACTATGGAAACGATGTACCCAAACAAAAACAGTTTCCTTTCCAAAAACCATTACAAGAAAGAGCTGTAAAAAAAAAAAAATCATCAAGTCAATCTAATACATGCTTCTGGTATGAGTTGAACTTCTTCTACAACAAACAACAGCCTTTTCTCTCCTCATTTTGATTCCACATCTCTATTCCTCTATACATAATGGGAACCAAGGTTAAAGAACTACATCATCTCAGTGAGAATCGCATCATGGAAAACTCAAGACTGTTTTCAACTGAAAGTCATGAGACCCTCAAAGAAACACCCATTCTTATTTTTAAGTTTCCAGTGACTGATTTTTTTCCCATTAAAATCCCATAATGCTGACCGTTACACACATGCAGCAATGACACCTTTTACAGTTAGCCCATTGTGCCCAACTGTGTTCAAATCAAAGTCACTATGGCTGAATGAGCACATTCCAGACAGGACGCCGCTGCAGTGAGGGCGTTCAGTTCTCTAATATACTGAAGACATTTAGGTAGAGGCTCTTTCATACAGCTCTATGACATTCATGCTTGCCAGGTTTTTAGACTCATAAAACGCTAAATGGAGCTTGGTGGGAGTTTTATTCCAGTAACATCAGAGACCAAATAAGGTCAGGAGTGGAAGTGGCAAACTGAATATGATTAAAATAGAGAAAACTGTTTTCCACAGCAGGAAACCTGTTTTCTAGAGATGAATATGGTTCATTGAGCAAACATTTAATAACTGATGACATCAAAATATATTGTGATATCTCAACAGTAATATAATGTGACTAAGTTTTACAGTACAGAAGAGAACCTCGTCCAAAGCAGACTCCTACTGGGCTCACCTCACAATCATTTATATTGGCTAAACATGGAATTCCTTTCAGAGCAACTCAACCAACGGTAAATGGAAAGTGAAGGTTCCTGGAGGAAGGAATAAGGTTTGGGGGGGACAGGGTGAAGTTTGGAGTGTGGAAAACAGTACAACAACAACATTTGCTTTATTAAGCTAGAGTTGTGTGTCTGGAAATGTAGACGCTAAAATGATGCTATCAAAAAACTGAACACAGATTTCAGGTGTCACAGATGTTTTTTTTGTAAAGATTGCTGTTCATAGAGAAATGACTAGACAGTAGAAAATGGCTAAATGCAAGGCCAGGGATTTCGGATTTATTTTTACAAAAAGGTGTTAAATAATAGGAAACAGGATTTCTGTGATCTTCTAAAATCAACCCTACATAAGAATGTTGATATTGGATAACTAAACTCCAGACTGGGGAACATTTTTTTACATCCAGCATTGTCTGCTAATAGCATATGGTATGGTTAAGGTTAGGGAAAGATTGTAGAAATGGCAAAGAAATTAGGTATGGTTGGCTAAAACAGTTGGTCAAGTTTACAGTAGGTACAAAATTGTGATTCACTTATTACAAGGGCAAACATTAATTGTAGATCTGCGACACTTTGAACGAATATCACATCCTGCCCCTCTCTATGACGTCAGGCTTTAAACCCCGCCTGTGAGTAGCCCATTTTACACAGAGATTACGCAATACTGCCCTAAACAAGATCCACCATAACTTTGGTTCTGCTTTTTTACCCTGAACCTAGTCTGGCATTACCAGACCTATCTCCACAGCGCTGTGGAGAAAGGTCTGGCTACATGACAGATACATTCTGGGATATGAGAAAAAAATGCTTTGGGTTGTTTGCATTTCTTTAAACCAATCACAATCACGTCAGCTTAGGCAACACTAAGCTCTGGACGCAGCAAAGGTGGCTCTGCAAAATAGTCTCGGGAAGAAACTTGTTTTGGTGGAACATTTGCACCCTGCAAAAAAAACCGCCACATACAGTATTAAATAAAGTTAACTGTACACTATATAGTAACATGAGCTATATAAATTAGCTGGATACATGGTTAAATGTAACTAGCTCTCGTATCACTGTGTGTACTCGCGGTGTGTAACCCTAACCCTAACCCTAACCCACAGCAATCCCCACCATTGGTCACAAGCTCCCAGTTAGAGAGTAAATGCCATAAACATATTCTTTGTAAATCTTTACAATCATTCCCTAAAACAACCAAGCACGCCTGCCTTATTGCCTTATAATTTCCTGAACTGAAGGGATTTTGAGAATTGCAACACATAGAGAGCGGAAGCGGATGTTAGGCAATAATCCTGGAAATGTACTTGTGTTGATTCAGACTACACTGAACCAAATAACAGCGGCATAATGCTGCCCCAGTGTATGATTTTAGATAGCATGCTGGAAGTAAAAGAAAAAAGCATGACGTGGGGCACAACAGCGTTGGCGTCTAGTGTGTATGTGTACGTGTAATCCCGCCATGGCGGCTGTCCCTTTCATACAGTCGCTGATTCGGCTCTGTTACTACGTCTGCTGCCGGCTTAATGGCGGAACACCTCTGTTTCCCCATTTTGTGTTTATACAGAAAGGCGACCAAACACCAACAGTCGATATAGTTGCAATAAGCATTGCATCCAGGAATTAGTCATAGATTCAAAGTGATGACATTTAATTTTCTTTGCTCATGTGTACTGGAACACTCTGCTATTCCGAGCTAGTTTTGGATTTAAACATATGATTTTTCTAATCACAAGACAGTCTCTCTAACCATTAAGCCTGTGGCAGTCCACAATGTGATGAGCTGTGTTCAGGGGGAATAGTAAATAACTCTTCTAAATCCTGCAGAAGCACTGATCATTTCTGATCTGCATTCTCAATCTGAAGTGTATTCTCAACATCCAACTTCAAAGCTCCATGTGAATCAACCCACGCCGTCCTCTCTGATGTTCTCAAGCACACAAACAGCAAGTGCATTGCAGATGAAACCCCTCACACCATTACCATACACACTAAACACTTCATTTCTCACCCTGGTGCAGCGTTTGACCTGTCTGCCACTTCCAGCTACCTCATTCTACACACACATACACACACAGAGGGTAAAGAGGGCAGAGGAAGCCCGGTCTACTGCCAAACAAACAAACTATCTCTCTCCTACAGAGCTGTATAAGAGAAGTCTCACAGCAGGGAGTAAATGAAAACCACAGCAGCAGACAGAGGTGTGAAAATGGAAATGAAAAGGGGACTGACCCTTATTATGGGTCTCGTAATGGGTCTGTGAGGGAGGAGTGGATTACATGAGATCCGAGTCTAGCCATGTCATTATGAATCGATGGATTACATTTTTACTTAGTTTTTTGGCATGTTGAATTTCATTGCATCCTTTGGATCAGTCTTCTAAAACATAACTAGGTATCACAGACCACACTGAAGCTCTTTAGCCATTCATCCACAAAAACTTCATACTGGCATACTGACATGGTTTTTTGCTTGCATTTCTGTTTTTCTGTATCTTCATCATTATGGATCATGCGTAAAATAAGGCTATTATTGATGTATAATTCATGCATGAGGGTGATTCAGCACTAACTCACTTTAATAAAGATACCGGCCTCCATGCTTTTCTTGCCGTTACCATCAAAGTGTGGCAGTGCAATATCAAAAACTTCACTCACTTTAAAGATCAGAAGAAAAAAAACGTTCTCGTCCAATCACCATTATTCATGAGTGAAAGGTTGATGTGATCATTAACTGATTATTATATATCAGATGCACTGACATAAGTAGACCTACATGCTTGCAGCTATGAAAGTTTCTTTGCAACAAGAGTGACAGTAAGTCTACTTTTTGAGCAATCACATGCAATCTCTTCTCTCTTACCCACTCCATTGTAGCTAGCTAGCTAATTAGGCTAACGTTAGCTTCATGAGATGGCTTTTGATGTTTTAATGTTTTAAAGCTAGACATCTCAAAATTATGTACTACGAAATGCTCCTGGCCTTGGAAGAAATGTTGGGTTAGGTACTGTATAAGCCACTGTAGTTAGCATTTCTGGCTAACTGGCTCAGTAGGCTACCTTAGCCACCATCTTTAAATAAGCTCGTTGGCATGTCCGGCTAACTATCTTCTTAACTTCAGTACCTAAGTACGTGTTTCTTCCAAGGCCATGGACATTTCATACTATATTATTTTGAGATGGCTTTACAAGGTTCTCGTTTTAGTACATGTACATTTTAAAACATTAAAGTCAGAAGCCATCTCATGAAGCTAACGTTATTTTAGCTAATTAATAATTAATGCTAATCAGCGATAAGTTTGCAGCTTACATTAGAGCAATCAAACACACTCTTATATCCATTCCTTACGCTTTTAATCCTGTACTTTTGGTTTTGGAAAGGGTTAATAAAAGAAACCAACATCCAAAGTTTTAAAGTTTTAAAGTTTGGTACTTTAAATACCAGAGTATAGTTCTGTAGTCACACTACAGCTCCATACACACCGCTTCAACATGCAGAGAAATCTAAAGCTTGGAAGACTTGCCATTCCTAGTTATGGTTTGCCGACAGAGCAAACCTTTCATATAAAAATCTTAAACGAAATTTACATCTGCACATAAGGCAATCTATCAAATTTCCCAAAGAAATCTAACCTTGTGACAGACAATAACAAATGCATTGTAAAGGCCAGGGTGCCATAATTCCATTTCAAGAAGCCAATTCCATAACCAATGAAGAATTAAATGATGATCAATAGACTTAATTACTTCCCATGCTCATAACATTTTCTAATGGGATTTAAAGATTAGTTGGGTCTATATCATCAACATGAAGAGGAGCTCCTTTAATAGGGCATTTGTTGGGTCAATGCCAAACTGTTTTTAGCCCTTCTGTTCTCCAACACAGCTGTATATTTATTTACAGCTACAGTGTTGGGAAAGAGCTGCAGCAGCATAAATCTTACCTTCTATAACCTGCAGGGCAGCGGCCAGCCAGCACAGCAGAACTAGATGCAGGGCAAGAGACCACCTGAGGAGACACATCATTCACATCACGTAAGTTGCGTTGACTTCAAAACATTAAAAAAATGGGTGTGAAAAGGTCTGAATTTGTTCATTTAAAATAGCTGATTTAGAGAGGGAAATGTGTTTCATGTAGAGCTATGAAAGCTGCGCATAGAAGAATTGTTGCTACATAACAGGTTTAACTGAAGTAAAGATATGAGTTGGATGGTCAGGTAAAAAACACTCTGCTTTCTTTACAATCAGAAAACTTAGAAGTAATATTTAATTTGCTTACCCTTGAAACATTTTAGCAAATAAAGGAATAAAAAATCCAGGTTTGAAAATGAACTCCAAGTGCATGTGTGTGATGAAATTCAGGCAAACTCTGTGGTCCCTCTGCCTCTGCCTCACTGTGCAGACCTGAAGTCACACTGCTCTCTCTCTCTCTCTCTCTCTCTCTCTCTCTCTCTCTCTCTCTCTCTCTCTCTCTCTCTCTCTCAGTACAAAGGCTCTCTCAGTTCTGAGCTGAGTGACTCTCAGACCCACAGTTTGGAAATTTGACTCCCTTAAAGGAAAAAAAACTCCCCCCCCCCTACTCACTCAGTGGACCCTCTCTCCTAACCTGCTGCTTGAGTGAAGTTCCTTATACTAATGATAATACGATGTACATTTATGCCTATCATTTAAGTTAAATCTTTCCATCTGTGAATCTATCTTAAATATGTCAAATTATTTCCAACTCTATCCAGACCATTTTATTTCATGGTAAGTGTAGCAAAAGACTGAGAATAGATATTCCAAAAACACGTTAATCAATGAATGAAATAATGAATTATGTGAATACATGAATAGGGATTTATTGCAAATAGCATGGCCGAATTAATCTCCAAATAAATGTATGTTTGTTCAAATTACAACAGATTAGCTGACAAAGAAAACCTGGGACCAGATAGTATTAATCCACCACAGGAGTACTGGTTGTTAACTGGTTCTTGAGGCATTTAATGAAGCTGCCGTGTGTAATTTCCTGTTTGCACAGTAGGCTACCTAATGATAATTTAGAGGCTATACACAGGGAACATACATAATATACACAGAAGATGGAAAGTGGGGTGTCAATAGGGGCCCAACAGCAACTTTTTTTTATTGCACTTAAAGGGGACATATCAGTGCTTGTGCACATTAATTTGGGTATCTGGAGTGCCTACCAATTCACAAACTGTGAAATAAAACAACCTAGTCAGTTTTTTGTGGGCTGCCTAGATCAGAAAACATGGGATTCAACAGGCCATTCAGATTTTGCTTCCCTTCCTATGTCATATGAAGGCTCATCAGAATATACCGCCCCCTAATCTGAGTATCTCCACCCACGTTCTGAAGTCTACCTTTGCAAAGGTGCACCCTTTTTCTTGCAAGCCACTAAGAGCAGACTGGGCTTTTTTGGCAGCAGGACCTAAAGAGACAGGAGCTAAAACAGTGTTTCAGACAGAGGGTGAATACAGGTACAGTATATTCAGACAGACAGTTTTTGAACATGAAAGCATGTAAACATGTTCTAGTAGAAACCCAGCATACAAGTATGAAACTGAAAATGAGCATGATATGTCTCCTTAAAAGTCCTGTCAGTCAGGAAACACATCAGGTGATAATGCAGGACCCACCTTAGTTCAGATTTTGGGGCATCTGTGGATCTGTGGCAGTGAGGCAGATGCCTACTTTGCCTGGTTTGGAGAAAAGAGATTTGTTGGTTGTCTTTCCTCCACATTTAAAAAGTCAATATATTGGAGATACAAGGTTTTTATGTGTAAGTGCCTTGTTCAAAACCACAATAATAATGGTGGCCAGTCCAGGATGGTTAGTGCAAAGTTTAGTGACTAGGGATGGGGGGGGGGTCATAGAAATCCTCTTGCTTGTTGCTTCCACATTAGACGTAAACTCACTCCGTCGCCTGTGCATGTGAAATACAGTACTGAACACGAAGGGGGTGCCTTTGGCTGACTAGTAAATGTTTGGTTTCTAAAACCGAAAAGGAATTCATATTTTCAAAGATCATTCGTGTGTTACACAAAAACCATTTGCTCGAGAAAGTTCATTTGACTCAGACACGTAATTTATGCATCGCCTGTTCTTGTCTGGTTGTTCTCTGTGTCTTAGGAGCTTTAATCAGTCAGACAAGAAAATATTGTTATAGTCACACCCTGATACTGACACACTGACCATACTGATCACAGACACTGATGTTTTACAATGCACAAACACCCATTAGACACAGTCTGGTGTTTAGTCTTGGGATAGGGAGTTTGACCAGTTTTCGTGACTTTCTTGAAAAAATGACAACAACCCAAAAACCAAATCTTTGAATTTGAAAGACCAAAAGACTCCAAAAAAAGCTCCTGACTGCCAGTGGCTACCTGCTGATCAATAATCATTTTTATCATAAATTGGGAGTTATGTGGCTGACTCTGTGATACACAATTGAAGGCAGACAGCTACCAGATAGCAATCTTCAGATTAGTCTGTGTGGCCTCAGGATAAATGAGTTTAACATAATTGAAAAGGATTTTTAAAGAATAGGTCCCTTTGTTCTTGAAGAAATACAAAAATTCTACAAAAATATTGTATTTTATTACACATTTCCCAGCGGCGTTCAGAAACAACTGCTCCAGTTAGTGCTGGACTTCTGTCCCAAGCCAGAAGAGACAAAGCTTCAGGGGTAAACAAGATCAGAGAGAGTCTCAGTGAAACTATCCATGTTTTGATGTTCACACCCCACTATTAGCAGATGCTGGAATGATAATGGCTCAGAGAGAAGAAAAAAAAAAAAGGTACACACCCTTTCTCCTCTTCCACCTTCATCCTCTGTCTTTACAGACTACATTCCCTCCTAAGCCACATACTGCTTTCAGTCTTTAGCTCTTCTCCCAGCTTTACCTCTCAGATAAGAGAAATAAAATTTCTGTTCCAATATTACCGGAAGGTAATAGCTGTGGGAAGATGATGGCTGTGGTCAGCCTCAGAGATAAATATGTTGTTAGGTGTATTCTAGGGCTGTCAATCAATTTGAATATTTAATCGTGATTAAATCGCATGATTGTCCATATTTGCCTTGCGATTAATACCATGTCCTATCATATCATGTTCATAGTAGAATAGACACATATTCAATGTGTTTGTGTGCAGCTGTAACATTTTGGTAAATATAGCCCTCCAATCAAAGAGCCTCTCTAAACAGCCAGTCAGGAGGCTCAACTCGTGTATGAAGACAGATCATGGCAGGTCCTAAAGTTTGGTTTTTTAAATAAAACAGCAACTTAAGGGTTTTACTTTTGACGCCTGTCCTGTTGAGAAAACACAACCCATGACCTGCCATAATGCACACATACAGTACCACATACAGTAATAGATATGCAGAAATCTTGTATCAGCCATTATAGGACATCTCTCTTGCAGGATAATTACTGCAGACTGCACTTCTATGCAACTTTAACCGTACTTACACGACAGGAGCAAGTTGGCAAAAATCTGCAAAACTTTGAATGAAAAAACCTCCCACATTTGCATAAAGTAAGATGTTAACCCATCATTTTCCCTTCTTGCTTTTCACGAGCCCTGTGACCTGTTTTAAACAGTGGCACTTGTGGTCATTGTCGTTTTTATGTGGATCCTGGCCACCATACAAGATTCCCATTTGTGAAACAATAAAGTGTCAAATTGGCTTAACTGTCCTGAATCTTAGCAAAATACAGCCTGTACTTTTAAGTGAGCAAAGAGTACAGATTACAGACAGCGCAGAAAGTAGCAGAGTTGTAGTTCAGAGAACGATCAGAGCATCAGACCGAGATTGCTGTTGTTGTTGTTCTGTGCGTGCTGACCCAGCTAACCGCTGTGCGGGACAAACAGGAAGCCATTTATCCAAGGCCAAGTTTCCCCAAAGCTTCTTACTGCAGTTCCAAGATTGTCTTTGTTCTTTTGTGAGCAAAGAGACAATGATGATTTTAGGATTAAATAGATTTTTGGAAACTGAGCATGGGCCAGTTATGTAAGAGATGACAACAATCCAGCTCAGCTCTCATCTGTGACAGAGCTTCTGGTATATGTTAGAATAGTGTAACAGTAATAATGACAATGCAACTATGTAAAAAAAGAAGAGGGACAACAAAAAATTGATTCAGATTTTGATGCTTTAAGTTTCAGTTACTGAACCATTACATGTTTAAAAGATGAGGCAAATCAGAGAAATCACAGTAACCTACATCTGACTGACCATTCATTCAGCTTTGTTTCCTTTGTATACGGACTTCCTGCTTTGATGTTTCCTGCCTTTTGTCTGCGTGTGTCTATATTTCATGTGATGTTATGGGAGTTCCCATCAAAGTCTGAATAAACACTTCTCACTGTGGGCCAGATCATTATGTGGGGCATATTTATAGGCACAAATGGTCCATAAAGCTCTGATAGAAATGGAAACTCAATAAAAATGCATTTATTGATTGTGAAGTCAAACTGACAGCGAAAGAGTCCTTGAAACGTAATCTTCAAAGCATTGATTTATTGTTGTCAAGATGTATTGCTGATGCCGTTATTTTGGTGAACATAATGTAATGTGAAAATCTCACATTATCTGGTGAATAATTGATCATAGTTAAACCGTGGCTTCCTACTTCAACTTATTTAGTTTATATCCCGACACATTTAAAGACTAAGAAACAAGTAATTTCTACGCACACAGAAACTTACTCAACTAGAAAATAGCTATCACTCAACCAACAAGTCCTCCAAACCATACAACCATATAGGTCGTGCAGTCCTACCCTTCAACACAACCCCATCAGGGCGTTTCATAAATTAGCGCCCCTAGCGGTGGCAGGAATCACAACCCACAGGACATTTTCAGTCGTCATATCTCTACCATTGATTGTATAACAGAGAACGCAACGGTCACAGTTTTAAACACATCGTTAACATTGTGAACTGGTCGTAGTTTGGTCACATATAGGCACCAAAACAACTTAGTTTAGTAGGAAGTTTAAAAAAAAAAAAGATCGTGGTTCGGGTTATAATCAGTACATTTGTTATGTTACTTCACTTCCGGTTACGCATGTGACGCAGAACATGACGTAGTTCCATTTGTTTCGTAAAGTTTAAAAAAAACAAAAAACGCCAGTAACTTTTATTGCCAAACGGGACACAAATCCCGCTTCGGGTTAGCACATTTATAATTGGACATTTTTTGTTACAGTCTGAAGGTGTATGTTTGAAAACACTATAAGCACTGACAGACTGGGATATTAAATATTGGTCAGGTTTAAATTCCCTGCCCTTTTTTTCTCTTCTTGGCACAAAGGCAACATTTATACTTTGCCATATGGATAATCGCAATTAATGCAATGATGCAAAGAAAAGCCATATTGCACTCAGCTGCAATACTTTATGGCCGTGTTTGCGCTGTACCATCATTATTGCAATATCTTTTGTAAATCGGACCTTGAGACGGGGAAAATAGTTGCAAGTGATGCGCAATTCATGGTGCTATCAGTGGCCACATTCACTCTTTTTCTTTTTCGTTTAACATTTTTTGTCGAACTAACTCATGACACATTGTACTTAAAAAGCAGTCATATTAATGGAAAATACTGTTATATAGGCTTCATGTTCATTTTCCTCATCATTGCATACTAGCATCCTTTTCTCCAATACAAACAAGTCAATCAAATACACAAATAAACTAACTCAACTAAAATGTACTAAAATTCTTAAAATCACAAAAGTTGCATTTCCTCTGTTGCATTTCACTATATGTTCCTTTTTGATCACTAATGTTATCTGTGACAAACAAAAACAGTTAATAAGCAATGTTCAAGACAATCTACAGATTGCAATCAATACTGCCACATTTGCCCTGAAACTGTTACTTATACTAATCAATGGGAGTTTGGCTTTAACCTCACTTACTGTGATGATGACAATGAGACAGTTGCCAGTTACCAGAATCAGCGAAATGCTAAAAATGACAATAAACTGTAGTTTCCTGTTCTTTCCTCCAACAAATGCCTGGTGAGGCAGAATAACATGTTAAATTGAAATGGAAGCTCTTTCAGAAAACCGTTTATCTGAGGAAAGAACATCTCCACATCTCTCTATTCTCTCCACAGTGCATATACAGTATGTGGTAGAGTTAAGGAGCCCCAGGAGGAGGGGGTGTAGAGAGCCCTCTTTGCCCCCAAGTGATGCACGGAGCTCAGGCTGTGCTGTAGGTAGACTCCCCTTCACTTCGCAGCGATCATGGTCCTCCTTTTTTCTGTCTGACATCTTTGTCCATGTCTCATTGTCAAACCCCTGCCCTCTGGGGTCCTAGTGTCCAACAATGTTCCCTTCCAGCGCCTTTCCAAACAATTAGGAACCTCTTGGTGCTAGGAGTAGATGGTAATGACCTCCCGACCACCTCCACGAACCAACAGCACACGGTCTAGGCCATCCATCAGGACCTCCAGGAACTCCATATCTGAGAGACACATTCTGGTTAAGGACATACTGTACATTACAGCAACACATGCTGTATTTTTCAGATGTATCCACTGTTCAGAGCAGTTTTAAAAACCTCCATTACTGGGTGTGAAAAATGCTTCTGTCTGTGGTGGAATGTAACTAAGTACATTTACTCAAGCAATGTACTTAGATACAAATTTAATCAGTTTGTACTCCACTTGAGTATTTCCATATGTTCCATTTGATGTTACTTTTAACTTGTACTTCACTACATAGCCCAAGTGGTCTAAACTGTTGCAACACACAACGCCTGAAACTTTTGGTAATTTTGGGAAAATACACTCTTTCGCTCTCTTACCGAGAGTTAGATGAGAAGATCAATAGCACTCTAATGTATGGTAAATATGAATTAGCATTAGCATTAATACTGAAAGCAGGGATAAACCAAGGGGGTAAGCGAGCATCCGCAAAGCGTACCTCCTATGGAGACATTTTGATGCTAACAAGCCATCACCTGCCGTTAGCATTCCATTGACTGTCATTCATTTTGGCAGCGAATAACTTTACATCTGAAGCGTTTAAAGACTATTTGCCCATTGTTTATTTCTAATGAAACACGACAATGTATAAAAGGCTCCATTACCTTGTATCTCACGCTATGGCTCCGTAGC
This sequence comes from Zingel zingel, assembly GCA_023566125.1. Lineage (NCBI taxonomy): Eukaryota > Metazoa > Chordata > Actinopteri > Perciformes > Percidae > Zingel > Zingel zingel. Next base: position 8,866,606 of record CM042324.1, read on the forward strand.
AGCTGTTTTGTAAAAAATAGGCTAACGATTGTGTCATAACCATGCGACTTTCTGTCGCATAGTAGATAAATTACCGTATAGTCAGGAGAAGCTCGCAGGCAGTTTCGACTCACATTAGCTGTTTAAGTTTAATTACTAATGTTAACTACCGTTTTAGTTAGCAATAATTAGCCTGTGCCTATGTTATCTCCTTACATATACCTACGCTTTCCGTCTCTCGCTCATCAATCACCGTGAAAGTATTTCTAATAGACTTCACTGGTCTCCGTGGAAATCTACGATGTTGATTTGTCCATTCATTTTACTGTCTATGGAATAAACAGTTAGCCTGGCTGTGTCCAAAGTGAAAAAAATATGCCTAATGGCTAAACTGGAATTGACAAAATGGCAGCTGATATTGGTAAGGACACAAGAGAGGCCAGAGGCCATGAGGAACATGGCCTCTGGCTTACTCAATTAGCTTAGCTTAGCAATGAAGACTGGAAACAAGGGAAAAACATCACGTCTGGCTCTGTCTAAAGGTAAAACTATCTCTCTGATATCACCTCAAAAGCTCTCTAATTAACATGTTGTGTCTTGTTTGTGTAATCCATATGCAAACTGAAGTGTAAAAACAACACGTTTTGGTTTATTACACATAACCCCTGACTCAGTCTTCTTTACGCTTCATCTTTGTACAATTAAACAACCGAGACAGATCAGGTCAATTAGAGACCTCTAAAAAGGTGCGAGTGGGTGGAATTTGTTGACTTTGAACAGCGCCAGGCTAGCTGTTTACCCCTATTTCGAGTCTTTGTGCTAAGCTAAGCTATGCTAAACGCCTGCTGTCTCCAACTTTATTATTTTGGTATAGACATGAAAGTAGTATTGATTTTATAATGTAACTATTGGCAAGAAAGCTAATCAGTGTATTTCCTAAAATCTTAAACTATTCTTTTAATATGAGAACTTTATTTGACTGACTGAATGACTCGTCAAGTGACTGATTTGCTGAAAAAGGATACAGTTGTCATCCCCTTTCTTGTTCTTCGGCGGTCCCGGCATGTTGAGCAAGACCAGCTGTGAATCACGGGATTTCTTGAGCACCGCCTCATTCAGCTTTACAGCTGTGTGCATCCTCCGCACATTGGACTGGCTACTACGTTAGACAACAGACATTAATCAGATCATCGGTTATCCTGCAATCCCTTACAAAGTCAGAAGGCTGTTTCAGTATGATACTCTAAATCAGCAATCTACAGAAAGCACAGGATGTGTGATTGGGAATCTGATCATCTTGTAGGCAAATACAATACACAGACACATGAAGGTTGCATATGTGTCATCATGCACCCTGACACTCATGCAAACTGAACTGGTTATCTACACAAGCATGCAAACAGACACTATTCTCACATTGCACATGCACAGAGAGTTCATGCACATGCAAGCAAAAAGTGAAAGATAAAGTGACTTACAGATTCTCCCACTCCCTTGAGGATTCGGAGCACAAAACAACATATTCAACATTAACACAATAATAATGGCTGCTTCTTAATTTGTTAGATCATCTGTAAAGAGGTCTTGGAAAATTAGCCCTTCACTGCAATAAAACAGTATTGGCAAATTACATTACATATAAAAACATGCAAGCCAATAGCAAAATGATTGAATGCAGTTAAAGGACCAGTGTGTAGAATTTAGTGCCGTCTAACGGGGAGGTTACTAACTAACTGACTCCCCCTTCCCTCACCCTTTCCTTTCCAAGCGTGTAGAACGTGCATGGAGGCCTTCAGGGCCTTCAAAATGTGAAAGCCCATCTCTAGAGCAAGTTTTTGGTTATTATTTGGTTATACACTAATGAAAACATAATTTTGATTATTATATTCCATTTCTGCCAATACAACCTACTAAATCCTACACATTGATCCTTTAGGAGGACAACCCCTAGATAATATACATTAAGATGTGACCAATTAGGTGCTGAATTTTCTAAAATTAGAGCAATTCAGAAGGATTTTAGCCTTTCACAGCCTCTTGATAGCTACAAATACAAATCTATCACTGTTGGAACTAAGTGCAGTACAACAGCAGCAGCATATATGAATACACACAATACATATAATAGCAATAATGATAAAAGTACAATATATTAAAATAACATTAAAAATAACTAACTTAAACAAATAAATCACATTTAGTGTTGAGTTGAATATAAACATAATACATATTACGATGTTTTGCAGCAAAGCTGAATCTACTTACGGTCTCATATTAAACATGTCTTTAACTCCCATGCCTTCTCTTTGTCTGTTCCTCTCATTGACCAGTTTGTCTTTGGTCCAGGTCATGTGGACACGATCTGGTGTGGCACCTGCAGCTTTGTCATTCATTTTAGAATGAGACGCCGTGTTCCGGTCGTGGATCAACTGGGCCTAAACAAAGGACAGGTCAGATGATTAAAAGACAGTTTGGCCATTGTAGTTTTCAGTCATGTTAGAGCCTCGTTATTTCTAGTAATAAAACTTAAAAGAAATTCCAATTGGATTTCCAATTATATCCTTTCTAGTAAAGGCTTAACTCAAAAAATTGGTGGGTTTGGGGAAACACCATAGACTGTATAAAAGAAGTAGATGTAGCCTTCGAGGCTGAACAGTGAAGCCACTGCACAAGTGCTTTAAACCTGCATTTTTTCTAATGGCTGGCAGGAGGCGACTTCAATGGTAGCAAAAATAAGTCTGCTTGTATAGAAGTCTATGAAAAAATGACTCTACTTCTCACTTGATTTGTTACCTTAGTAAACATTTTCTTAATGAGTTTATGGCCTCAATCGCTAGTTTCAAGTCTTCTTTAATACAACATGTTAATTTTGTAAATGATGGTCCCATTTAGAGTAAAATAGACGATAAAGCAGGGATGCTTAGGACGTGGCTACCTTGTGATTGACTAGACGCTACCTGAGCAACCAGCCAATTAAGATAGAGGCGCAGCAAAGCTTATCTATGGCACTCTATGGATTAAAATAGCCGTGAACCTGTTTTTGGGTGTTGTCCATGTTTTGTCTTAGAACTCTGACCCTTTAACAATGTGGTTTCATTCAGTACATGCAAGTCACTAGTTACATTTGCGTTTGATTGTACCAAAAGAAACTTTAGGGAGTCTGCCATTCATTTTTTAATTATGGCTTGCTAACCAAGCTAGCAAGCTAGTGCTAGCATTAGCTGACAACTTAGCTCCATGTCGTCAATTCTGTCTCCAAAGAAACAAAATGGAGACCATAATGCCAAAGTCAAACCTTTAAAACAGTAGTCTACAAACCATTGGGTGACGTCACTGTGGCTAGTCTACGCTAAACACTAATATGATTTTACTACTTCTCTCAAAATAAAACAAAACTATTCTGATTCAGTAGTGATCTCTATTTTAACTAAGCATTAGTGGGAATTTTACCACAAAGCAATATGTTACTGCAAATATGTCATTGCTTTACAGTTATGAGGGACATGAAAATATGACCACAAGAGGATATGAAGACAAATTATTTAAATGTAGGTGTAGTTATTTTTAGGGCTGTCAGGTAATAGACAGGTTTATGGTGATGCCACACTGTTTTACAGTAGACACAGTAAACCTGCTCTGTTTAGGATGCAGAGTCTGATTTTCACTACGTTGTGCTGTGCATAAATGTGTATGACAATAATAAACTTTCATGATAAACTTTAGCCTAAAACAGACAAACTAAACACGTCACAATATCAGTGATAAGAGACAAGAGGGGGAAAATCCAGACCATACTTGAGGATTGCAATCACAACTGGCTAGTAACAACAGGATGGGGATCCTGAAGGAACCAACATCATAAACTCCATAATTGTGTGTTAGAATCTCTAAGGGAATGGATGTAATGGTAAGTAACTGATAACTGGATTGAGTCTCATGTAGACCTCCAGTACTGGGAGTCGGGTACACATGTAAAGGCACTCAGTGAGGAATCTGTCTGCCTCTAGTGGCAGCTTTTGGTCTCTACGTCTCTGCCCCCTCAGCATCTACAATACAGTGAATGAAGGGAAGACAGAAAACATTGAGGCTTAACCTTCTATCTCTAAATTCAGCTTATGGTGACAGCACGGTCTAAAAGCATTGCAGTTGTTATGAAAGGATTATGATGCCAGAAAGCATGGCATGGTAAATGGAGGGACCAAAGGCGTAATGGTCAGCTACTACGGGCCGTTTGGTCGCTGGGACTACCTTATCCTCTGGTATGCACAGGGTGTTGGAGGAGGGGTCACCTGGCGAATTCTTCCTTTTTATGGAGCTGCGGGATACATCTGTGATGCTCTGAATCTGATCACAAAGCCAGGTTAGGATAAGGGGAAGAGTTCAAAGGTCAACAACAGCAGAACAGACCAAGACGAGTTATGTTACACCTTTCTCTTGGGCGGAGGACAACTACATCGGTATAGTACAGCTGTAATATATTTGTTTAGTTTGTTATAGCATTTCTATATTATGTCTTAAAGTGTAAACATTGCACCTGAATATTTCAAAATGGAATATAATGTTATTTGTTTGAGTATGGACTTTACAAAATAGACATTTTTAGTGTGTTTTACAGTGTTGTGGACATTGTTAAAGGGATAGTTCTGATTTTTTGAAGTGGGGTTGTATGAGGTACTTATCCATAGTCAGTGTTACCTACAGTAGATGGTGGTTGGCCTGCCCCCAGTTTGGAGAAGCAGTCAGGAGTACTGACACAGAAGCAAAGCAATGTACTGCTGTGGACGGGGGCAGCAATAAAACATATTTTAGCCACCCAAAATCACCCACCTAAAAAAATCTATATCAGTTCAAGTGTACGATATTTTTTATAATATTTTCACTACTTTACCTTGCCGTCAGCCAGCCTTTTCCGATGGGGATTTTATGCTCTATTCAAAGCCACCAGACTCCTTTGACAAATGTTACCTTGCAGAACTGTCAGAAGTCTACTGCTGCCTCGGTCGGTTAGTTAGTTTGTTATTGTGTGACTTTGGCGAAATTAACCGACCGTCATCTACTGTAGTTATCACACTCACTATGGGTAAGTTCTTCATACAACCCCACTTCAAAATATCCAAACCATCTCCTTAAGTTTGTCTTGCTAACATTTCAATTGAATTAAATGTGTCAATACTTGCATATAACATTACACAACAAATACAGTTTTGTAACTCCTAGATAAAACATCTTGCTATTGTTGTTTAGAACGTGTCCAAATGTGTGTGTAATGACATGTATGATTTGTATTAGTGCAAATGTTATAACATGAGTGTCACGGTACCTCTCGCTCCCTCTCAGTGCGGGACAGCTGCATCTGTTTAAGCATTTGAGACCTCTGCTCCATCACCAGCGTCTTCTCATAGGTGAAGGCTGAGATGTCACTTTCATGCTTGAGGGACAAAACATTTGCAATTTCAGATTTGTATACAGACTTATAAAAATACAGTCAGTCAATTTATTTGCTGTGGCTAATATTCCAAGGCAAAGTTCTTGTAAGTGTTACTTGCTTGGCAATAAATCATTTTCTGATTCTGATTTCTGATTCTGATAGAGCAGTATAAAGTCAACAGGTAGCCTTTCAGTATGTTGCTCAAGGGCAGGTTAGACTACCACCTGGATCAACCATTCATTAGATAGAAAAAAAATGAATTGACTGAATTGCAAATAGTCTCACCATCTCCACAACCTCCACCACCGCATCCAGGCGTAGCTGGTAGAGAAACATCTGGAGGTCTTTCTTCATCTGGATGGAGTTGTCGTCCATGTGGGCCACCGTGAAGATTCGCATTTGACACTTCCTCCATACCTGCAGAAATAGGAAATGTATCAGCTGCTGGTTACACACAGCTAAGCTGCCAATGCAAGAGCATTGAAACCCATCTGGGATCTAGGTGGAACACGAGAGCAGGGAACTTTAGTAAATTAGGAAGCTATGTGAGGCATTAAGCATTACACCTTCCATTTTCTTTATTAATGTGAATGTGAAGACTGGCAGCTTCTACAGTAAAAACTAATTGTGTGAAAAAAGTGTTACGTACATTCAATGGAAAATAGAGGATCCAATCGGTCGATATACTGTATAGAAGACTACTTCACTGCAAACTGCTAAAAACAAGGAAATAGGAAATGACGACACACACACACACACACACACACACACACACACACACACACGCACCTTGTGTTGACTAAGTAAAAATGGCAGCAGCATGAGCAGTCCACCATCATGCACGATCCACCACACATCAATGGTCCCCCCCTTCAGACGCTCCTGGTTACCAGGGAAATGGTCAATGTTCTTAGCAACCAGCAGAGCCTGTTGAGCTGCCGTCGTCTCTCTTACTGTTTCTGTGGAGAGAGAGAGAGAGAGAGAGAGAGAGAGAGAGAGAGAGAGAGAGAGAGAGAGAGAGAGAGAGAGAGAGAGATTAAAGGACAATTCCGGCGCAAAACGAACCTAGGGGTTAATAACAGATGTGTACCCACTCGAACGCTCTCTGGAACATGTTTTCATGCTAATCCAATGTGTTTGTAGCTTGAAATAAGCTAGCGTGGACGGCTGATTAGCTTACAACGCTAGTATTCGGGGCACAGGGAAAGTAAAAACAAATTGCTTATTATACCACTAAAAAGGCCCAAAATATCACCACACTTCAACCATAGCATAGCACATTTTTGGCTAAGTCCTGGATCTTCCCAATCCTACCTACAGCACCTTTAAGTTTCATGTTATTAATACTGTAGAAATGTATGCTCGGATTTTGTCACACCCTTCCTTCACGACACTCCTGTGTAGTTTACCTATAAAGTTCCTCCTTGCGGAGGAGTCCCGGGCTTGTCCCCAGCCTGCTGGCCAGGCCATCAGGACAGCGTTGTGTTTCATTCCCCCCAGTCCTGCTGACTGGATGAGCAGGGAGAAACCGTCTCGCAGGTTGGATGACACCACCACATGGGAGAAACCCTTCATCTTCTCAGCAGCCATCGCTGCTTTTAAGTTCTGCAGGGACCAAAAGGACCGAAAACAAAGGCGAGGGAAAGGACAATAAAACGGTTTCAGATTATGAATTGGGCACAATATTTTGAGTTGCTTGTATAAAATGGGAGCATCTTTTCTACATGTAACCTGTATAAATGACTATGCATGAAATCAGGTGAATATGTAAGGTGAACAAAAGCAGCATTACCAGGTTGCCCCATGATTACTTCATTTGGATTGTGGCGTGGTAGCTTTCAGTCTTATTTTAGTGTGCAATTTGCATGCTCAGTCTGCTGTAGTGAATATTCAGAATTATTGTTTTAAGCAGGGTTTTTCCTCCATAGAGGAATTTGTGGCGCCCCCTAAAGAGGCTTTAGCCAGCCCCAAAGGAAAATCACCAGCACCAAGATGACAAGAATTGAGAATAAAAAAAGCAATTAAAATACTCTCTAAATGTGTTTAAGAGCAATTTACCAAACAACCTAGAGAACAAGCAGAACATAAACTTGAATATGAGAGCTAATCTCAATTTTATCTCCAGAGTCAGGCTGTACTGGACTCTCCCGGTGATTCATTCAAATATGTATATTTTTGTTAATTGGGGTTTTATTTACTCAAGCATAATATACATTTTTGCTTATCCCCCCCAAAGGCCCATTTTGAGCCAGGAAAACCCTGTTAAGAAATTCAGCAGAAGAGACTGCTTGTCTAACTGTGATACCTCTAAATAGATACCCATAACCTCTATGCTGGAAAATACTGGACACCCATGCAGAGGACTAAACGGGCAGAGCAGATGACTGAACGAATGGACAAACCTGCTCTCCAGTCTTGACATCATTTCCCCGGGTCATGTAGGTTCCCTCCAGGACTGAGCAGACGATGGTCAGCCCTCTTCCTGCTTTGAGCTGCGTTGTAAAAGACAAGAGACGAGGGTGTTTCACCTTCAGGTCGGAGTCCAACTTACACAACACCAACAGCTGAGGCCTGACGAGAGAGAAAAAATGTAAATAGTATAAGAAAAGAAAATAAAGTGAATGCAAAATAAGCATTAAAGGTCCCATGACATGGCGCTCTTTGGATGCTTTTATATAGGCCTTAGTGGTCCCCTAATACTGTATCTGAAGTCTCTTTTATATAGGCCTTAGTGGTCCCCTAATACTGTATCTGAAGTCTCTTTTATACAGGCCTTAGTGGCCCCCTAATACTGTATCTGAAGTCTCTTTCCCGAAATTCAGCTTTGATGTAGAATTACAGCCACTAGAGCCAGTCCCACAATGAGCTTTACTTAGGATGTGCCATTTCTGTGTCTGTAGCTATTGAGGAGAGAGCTCATAAGGAGCACCATATTAATGTTAGAAAACCTCATAAAAGTGACATTTCATGCCATGGGACCTTTAAGAATCAAATATAAACAATGTACAGTATGATAAAAATGTAAACCACTTACATTTTTAGTACATTGTATGAGTGGAAACTCATACAATATATAGTACTCAGCATTTTGGAAAAAAGATATATAAAAAGGGAAATGTGCTGATTTTACACATCAAAATCTGTTTACAGGTCTTGGGAGTACCACTGCATGTACATATGTGGAAAGTGTTGTAAGCCTTATGTGTCTCCAGAGGGAGCCATGTGAAATCTGATAAATGTCCTCAAGTGATGTCACCTGAGTCAGCACGTTTAAAAATGAAAAATAGTCATTTCCATATTAATTTATGGGAGCAGGCAAGGCGGGGTCAGTGGCTCGTTCACGTGCGCTCAATTTCACGTGGATTGTCATGTATAAAGTAAACGTGCGCAGGACCTGGCGTACGCTCAGTTTTATACATGGCCGTACGCCATCTTCTGGTATGAAAGCTGCGCAGTCTTTTATACGTGAGGCCCCTGGGGGTGTGACAGAAGTCACATTTATCACAATTATCAGACCTCTGTAAATGTATTTATTTATTTTGCCTGTGAATGACTTTGTGACTCTCTATGATAGGTGCTAAATAAATACACTTTACTTATTTAATTATAGCCTGCTATTCATCTCTGCTGGAAATTAGCAGCTCGAGGCTACATTACTCACAACTATCACATCAAACGAGAATCTCAGACTGAACTGACAGCGGTTGCGCTGCTTTGTGGGTAATGTTGGCGACAAGTTTAGACAAACACGGAGGATACATGGAATAAAAAAGATGATATCCCTGCTTCCGCTGCATCAATTTTGATCCTTTTCTTTCTTTTTATCTGTCCATCGTGAGTCCGACAATGTGACAGTGCTATGCTAAATTGCTGCCGTATTTTATTCAATTGTTTACTTATTTAACATCAACATTTTGCAGATTTTTGGATATTTTAACATATATTCAATGAAAAAGACTTTTACTTTTATTAAAAAAGCAACTTCATAAGCAATACAGGCATAACAAGAAATAAAGATCCCGAATAGTTGTTTTGTGCGTCCTATCTCCTGGTTTCATCATGATTTAAGCAAATCAAATCACAACATACATTCTCACACACACTCACCTCCAGTTTTTGGTGTGTAGTGGTGCTTCCTCCAGACGGATGAGAGCATAGCGTGCTGCATTCAAGGAAAGACCTCTGATCCCATCACCCCATTCCTTCACTGCCCTGCAAACAAAAGGTCCAAAAAGGAAAGTCTCACCTCTTTTACAAATGTTTAAGAACAGAATAGACATTCAAATCTGACGTAAAAGACTCTCTAGACCTAGACCTAAAACCCCAAACTCACCCTCTGTACTCAATGTACTTGTAGATACAGCCAGCTATCACCATGGCAACCAGGGCGTAGTACCAGGAGCAGATGAACATGAGAGAGAGGCACAGACTCATCCCTAAGAAGGAGAGGGTCCTACATGACACACACACACACACACACACACACACACACACACACACACACACACACACACACACACACACACACACACACACACACACACACACACACACACACACACACACACACACACACACACACACACACACACACACACACACACACACACACACACAAAGTTACAATTTTACAACATCTTACATAAAATGTGAAGGATTTATTTTGAGTTTAGTTGGAAGCTGTTCTTACCAGTGATAGAACTTGAAGCGAGGTCTCCAGTTGGGGGTACGGAGCAAAGTCTGAACAGCACAGGCCAGGTTAACAAACAGATAGCACATGAGGAAAAACCTGAACGGACACAAATGGAAATGATCATTAAAGAGAGGACTGTAATCAAAATGGCAAGAAACGTAACACAGACTGAAAGCATAGAGATAGGAAGTAGATCTATCTTCTTTCAGTATTATCTACAGTGTTAAACCACGTACATGGAGAGGATGGGGGCCACGGCATCTAGAGAAGCGATTAGGATTCCTATCTCACAGATCCCAACTGTCAGCAGCAGAGCCCAGGTGGGCTCACCGTTAGCCTTCCCATGACCAAAGACCTGAGAAAGACAAAAACAGAGAGAGGTGAGATGATACAGTACTGCAGAAAACTGACTCTACTTAGTCCATTAGTCGACTAATCGTCGTTTTTGGTCTTAGTCGACTAAGATTTATTTAGTCCATTAGTGATTTCTTTGTGATTTTTGTTATGCTGAATTACTTATTTTCCAAAAAAACTCTCTGCGGGTTTTGGTTTGAATCTTTTCTATATCATATTGTTTATCTAAAGATTGATTATTTATAAAACGAAGACATAACATTGAGATCTAGGGATTTTTGATGGGTATTTTTATTTCCGTACTATTTTTTGACATTGTATCGACTAAACAGTTATTCCTTTTTCCTTCTAGGGAAATGCATTAAACACGTCTGTTAGACCTTATGAAAGAGCACTTTTGTATTCCTATCTTAAATCTTTTTTTCTGTGAGGTTTGTTCGTACAAGTCAGATTCAAACTCTCTTAACTGGACAAACGTTTCGTAAATCGCTTATTTCAGCCTGTTGGATGTCACCTGTTTAGGAGGAGGTGTGCTTTTATGATATTTGATAGTTAGCATTATCTATGGTCCTAAAGTTAAAGGCCGACTGTTCCAACCTGTTTGTGGGTAAGTTGTATTCCTACACGTGCAAAAGACGACAGCAGCGGGTTGGAGGGGAGTTACTCCCCAGTCTGGATCAACAACTGTTCATTTCTAGGATAATCGCCGGAACAACCGGCCAACCACGTATTTTATAACTTCATTTTGTATCACGTTTGGGAGAATTTACACAATAAAGTTGTGAATAACAAATGGTTACACTTTACTTGAAGGTATCTACATAAGAGTGACATGACACTGTCATGAACGTGTCATAAACAGTATAAACAAGTCATAAACGTTTATGACATAACGCTTCTGTCAGACAGTGTCATTCGGTTTTTGTCATGACAAGTCAGGGTTAGGGTTCATGTGTCATGACACTCTTATGTAGATACCTTCAAGTAAAGTGTTACTAAACAAATATTGGGAACCAAGCAGTCGGCCCATTCAGAACAGGCACATGCTCCAAACAGGCACTAGTGCACTAGTGTTACTAAAAAGTAAAAAGAAAACTAATTTCCCAAAACAATTAGAAAATATTAAGTGCAGCTGTCAACAATGTGTACTCAAAGCAGCACTGTACTGTGACAGAAATAAAGAGAGAATGGTTTGATTTAAAGACCGAGGCCAAAAAAACATCTTTATAAAGCGAAGCCTATTCATGACCAGATAAAAAAGTAACAGTCATTTTGTGTTTGGGTGATGCTTTATTGTAAAAGTGCACAGGACTGTAACAACAAAAACAAAGATCTATCTAACACTGACCTGTAGGAACGGGATGACGCCATCCCGAGCGATGGCCTGCAACAGCCGGGGGGCGCCAGTGAGGCTCTGCAGCCCCGCCCCACAGCAGGAGAAAAACGAGCCAATCACAATCACCCAGGGTGACGGCCAGGCCAGAATACCAATTACTGGATTCTTCTGTACTGAGTAACCAAACCTGAAACACCCACAGGCATGCATACAATATAATACGTGTACTGTACAGTATACTTGGTATACTATGAGTAGCAGTGTGAGCCACGTCACAGACACATTTTCATTCAACACCAATGATTCTGTCTCTAAAAACAACTGCTTAAATAAAAAAACGTGTGATCACCTACTAGTTGTAAAACGTCAGCCTGCCACCATTTAATTCTCTAAAATGACGTCAATAAAAAAATACTCTTACTTGTCTCTCAGTACCACTCCTTCAATACAGGCTCCAAACAAGACCACACAGGAGATGTCTGAGCATGAAGTTAAGATAGAAATACTTACACTTTGTATTTACTTTGCAGTAACAAACGATTGATCTGTTACATTACAACACAAATAAATACAAAGATAACTGGCAGTGTTGCTGCTCTCTGTCATCAACTGATATACCTCCTACATGCACATGCTGGTTTGTACTATACTGTGTAGATATCTCTATCAGAGTCTAGAGGATACAGATGAAAGACGTGGTGACAATAGCCATTATGGTTCCTATTGGGATGGACCTCTGGGCATCCCTGAGATCACCAGACCTATTAGAACCAGCCATTATACCTAAAATAAAACACACAGGACATAAACATTCGTACCAGTTTTGGAGGAAGTATTAAGAAAATACTGATACCACAGTGTGAAAATACTCAATTACAAGTCAGAGTCTTGCATTTATAGTTTTATTTAAAGGGTTATTCTTGTCAAATTTGCACAAACTGTTATATCCTGACAGTACTACATGAAACGGATGATCTTTGAAAAATGTCATCTTCAGATGCTCCTAATGTTAAAATCAATCAATTAATCAGATTCATGGAGTCTCTAAGGCAGTGTCAATGACTGCTTGTGGAATGCGAACAAACTGCTGAACTAGATGACGATCAAATATGAATCAAGATTATGTTTTATTACAAAATATCTGTTTAATGCATGGGATGGTAATGTCTCATGTCAGGTATGTCAGTTGCCTTAAATTTGATTGTGAGCAACTGCAAATTAACAATTTCGCTGAGGAGATCAATAAAGTATTTTGATATAGTGACAATTTCAGCAAATATGACAACAAGTTATTTTAAATAAAAGTGACCAACTGCAGCTTAACGTAAAAGAACATAAGCATTAAAAGCAAAATGTAACTCAAAAGTAAAAGTACTCATCTCGCATAACTGCTCTTTTCAAAGTTTTAATATTTAACGTATAATTTAGTTTCCTATCACAATCATTTCTTATTGATATAATCTTAGACTCCTAACATTCTAACTCATATTTGTTGGTATTTTATCTACCTGTGACAGAGGGGAAGTATATTCCCACCAGCAGAGTGAAGTATGTGGCGATGTCATTGAAGACGTAGGGCTTATTCATGTCATTGGACGTGCCCTGGGCTTCTACTGAAAGCTGGTCTTTCTTCTCTATGAGCATACCAGCTGGACCATAGTCGCCCCACAGGTTGTCTAACAGAAAGACACAAAAGCATTATCAGCTGGATGAACAGTAGGATGCATTCTCTGGGGCAATGGATATCTTGTGAACAAAGTTGATCATTCGGCCTGAAGGTGGCACAAGATGAAAAAAATACTGGACTTTATCGCCATGAAAAAAGCTCAGAATCCTTCCTCTCCCCTTTCTCACCTTTGATAACTCCGCTCAGAAGCCCGGGTATGGCCCGTATCTCTGTCAGGTTGTTTAAGTCGAAGTATTCATCACAGGTTGCGTTACTGTCGCAAAAGAGGCTCCATAGGTCTGTGAACTCGGTTTTGTTTTTCACAACCTTTGTCTTTGCACAGGTTTCAAACATTTCATTCTTCAGAGATCGGTTTCCCAACAGACAGACGCTTTAAAAGAAGAGAGAAAAGTGTAGTTTAGTTGGATGGAAGCTGATGTATCTGTTGTGGTAGATGGAGCTCTGGTTCTCTGGGAAACAGATACCTTAGAACAACTGAGAAGAATAAATGAATGAAAGGAATTTTCCATTTGTGTGTTTTGCATAAACCTGAGCCCCTGAACCTGTGGTGCTTCTATCCGATATGACAAATGTGTTACCAATACAACCAGGAGTTCAGTAATACATTAGCTTCGAAACAGCCAGCACAACCATCTCAATTCACTGCACACACACAACCCCTGCATGTAGTTAGTGTTACACCTATTATAAACTAATGTGTCACATCCATACTCATAACAACCAAGGCACAGCCATGAAACCCGCCAAAGCTATGTCATCCCATGGCTATAGTCATAATTACAGCTACAGTCTAGCTGTAATGATACAGACATAAGCCAGAGCCAGTCACAGCTGAGAGTATGCACCCACACGCCCTCTGGTCACAACAAGCGGCGGTCTACTCCGCCAATTGTTATATGTAATTCAATTTTATTTATAGTATCAAATCATAACAAGAGTTATCACAAGACACTTTACAGACAGAGTAGGTCTAGACCACACTCTATAATTTACAAAGACCCAACAATTCCAGTAATTCTCCGAAGAGCAAGCATTTAGTGCGATAGTGGTGAGGAAAAACTCTGTTTAGGGAGAAACCTCAGACAGACCCAGGCTCTTGGTAGGCGGTGTCTGACGGTGCCGGTTGGGGGTGAAATGAATAGTGGCAATAATAGTCACAATAAAGATAATGGAACAATGACTAGAAATAGTAGTTGTAGTAGTTCATGGCATAACAGGGCACTGCAGGGCGTTACAGGACGTAGCAGGGCACGGCAGAGCATAGCAGGGCGTAGCAGGATGTAGCAGGACGTAGCAGGGCGTAGCAGGATGTAGCAGGACGTAGCAGGGCGTAGCAGGATGTAGCAGGACGTAGCAGGGCATAGCAGGACGTAGCAGGATGTAGCAGGATGTAGCAGGACGTAGCAGGGCATAGCAGGATGTAGCAGGACGTAGCAGGGCGTAGCAGGACGTAGCAGGACGTAGCAAGGCGTAGCAGGACGTAGCAAGGCGTAGCAGGATGTAGCAGGACGTAGCAAGGCGTAGCAGGATGCAGCAGGACGGAGCAGGACGCAGCAGAGCACTGCAGAGCGTAGCATGATACGCTCTAACTAACTTACATGATACTATGTTATAATCCAGCTCAGTATTTCTCTGTCGATCACAGGGAATGCAAAATAATTTCTGAAAATATGGGGTTTTGACATTCTTGGGTACGTTGCAAACAGGAATTGCTAATTGAGCATTCTTTTTTCTTTTTCTTTTTTTGGGCCTTTATTTGACAGAACAGCTGAAGACACGAAAGGGGAGAGAGAGAGGGAATGAACTGCAGCAAAGGGCCGCAGGTCGGAGTCGAACCCGGGCCCACTGCGTCGAGGAGTAAACCTCTATATATGGGCGCCTGCTCTACCAAATGAGCTATCCGGGCGCCAGAATTGAGCATTCTTTTAATGGTGCCAATTTACCAAACTCAAACAACCAGACTTATCGTCTATATCTACTTTGGGTTTCATGAACCTACATGCAAAATGACAGTGTCACAACATTATTTTTCTTGCTCTACTTACCTGCCGTTATTCAAACATATCAGATTCCAACTCTATTCAAGCTTACTTTCAGCTAGCATACAGGAAGGGAGACGCAACACGGGGAGAAAAAAAATGAAGAAACTGTACGTAATAGTAGCTAAACAAAACATCACACATCAGCTAATTACGTTAACAGCTACAGTAACTATATAAATATTATAATATATTAATATAAATATATTCTGTGTGCAGGTGCATGTGACTGGTTCACAGGGCCCGCTGAGGCCAGAGACGAGGCTCCTACGTTGATCTGTTGCTGTTCTTTGCTTATGCGGTTATCAGTTATTATCAATGTTTGTGCAGACAGGTGATGGTTGGTGATGTTTTTCATAATATCGTTTGAAATCATACTTTCACACATTTTGGTTTCATTATCACCATAAGTTGCTCAAGTGGGCTCAGTGATATGTTAATAACAATATGATGGTGTTTTCTGGCTCAAAGAGGGAAAACTCACTGTTGTACGGCTCGAAAGAAACTAATGCATTTTGTGATGTAGATTACCTAGATATGTACTTTTTTAAAATGAGACTCTATAAATCGAGGGGATGGGGGGGCCTACAAAACCTCTCAGCCCCGGGACCTAACATTAGGTTAAGGCGGCCCTGAGAACAGAGGAACATCAAAATATATTAAAGCTTTTTAAAACTAATCGGTAAATGCCGATACCGATAGTTTGGAAAATATCGGCTGATAATATTGGCCCGCCGATATATCGTTCGGGCTCTACCCCTGATCTACCATGTTGACATGAAACAAAATCAACCACACTGAGCAATGGCAAAACATGGCAATGAATACCAACAGAAGTGCAAGTATTTGTCCTCATCTGTCCTCTTGCACCAGTATAATGCACTGGAGGAGTTAAATTTAGCATGTTGTTGATAAGAATATTTCAGTCTTGAAAACATGACAGTGTTTAATGATAAATTATAGTTTAGCTCTTACTAACTCACTTATAGTCTGGTTGCTCGATGATCGTCTTGATGACTCCTGCATACGTGGCCAAGATCGACAGAAACACACAAGCCAGAAACACCAGAGCCAGTTTGTTCACATACCTGCAGAAAGAAGTATACATGTCAGTCTGTGTGCGTGTGTGTGCATGTGCATGTATGTCATAGACTGTATAGGTGTGTGTGGATACTTACTTTACCCCTACAAACACTACCAGAGCCATCAGTAGCAGGCAGCATGTGCCATAGACACGCATATTGTTGAGCATTGCTGCATTTTGGCTTTCTTTAAACACTGTTGCTGTAGGAACAATGTACGTCTGGCAGTGAGGAGACAGCAAAAAGAGAGTGAATGGGTCATTAATATGCAGCAGAAGTGACTACTGGCGTGGGTGACCTCTTATCTGTCAGAGTGGTAACATACCAGCAGAATCTCTATGGTGCCCAGTATGTACATGGATCCAGCAAAGGTGGTTCCGAGATAGAAACAGAGACCCACTGCTCCTCCGAACTCTGGACCCAGTGACCTGGAGATCATGTAGTATGAGCCACCGGCTTTGGAGAAATTAAATCCTGGTTAGTTAGGCTACTACCAAATTTAAACAGATATTTTAAACTTACATTTTTCCAAAGTTTGGTAACCCTATTTTTTATAGTTTAGCTTACACTGGGGATGATGGGAGAAGCTCGGAGTTGATCAAAATGTTAATATGCTCATTGGATTCACCTTTAGTCATTACCTAATGCTCACAACAAGTAAGTGTTAGAATAATAGGGAGTGAATGATTTTTTGTCCCTTCTTATGCAACATACACACTGCCGTATCCCATTCCCCCAAGATTTGCACTGGGCTTTGAAGCTAATTTGACATAGCGGCCAAAGTAGAATAACAACTTGTGTGTCTGTCACGTGATGCCATGGGGCCCAAAAATGTTTTTTCCCAAAGACTTTCATGGCAAAAGAGATGTCTGTAAATCCGTGGATAAATTTTTTTTAGCATCACAGCCCTCCGAGAAATGACTCGTTTCACCCTTGACCACATGTCTTAGCTTGCATATATCTACATTAAGAATATTCCTTCTTAGGTTGCTGCATTTGCAGGCCCGAATATCCAACATATATTAAAGTATCCAACAATCAACAACTAAAAAAAGCATAGATTCAAATATTTTGAAAAAATAAACATAAATTTGTGTAGCAGAAATTTAGATTTACCCAAAGGTATCTTGTGACCCCCAGGTTGAGAACCCCAGCTCTATATAACAGCGTAAATACCATATCATTTCCTGGTTAGTTTATAAATAATCAAATAAATGGATTTTTAAATTATTTATATTTGCAGTGTTTGTCATGATGCAATCACAATCAATCCTTCAAATTCTGGCAATGGTAAATAATGAAAACACTGCAGTGTATCCCCCTCAAAGCAAACCATTACATTCAAATATTGCTAGTAGAAAAGAACAAAAAAAAAATTGTACCTGGGACAACTCCATTGGTTGCTATGGCACTCATTGATATGGCTGTGAGCAAGGTCTGCTTGGAGAGAAAGAGGACAGTTATAGATGGAAGAATAGAGAGAAGTGTGCAGGCTGCATTGTATTCTTTGTGTAAGAACAAAATAATTTAAATAAGCTATGTTTTACATGATGCACTTTCATTTTATACTGTTTTACTCAAGCTTGCTCAAAAAGTCACATAGTCCTTTTGGCTCACTTTCAAGTGTAATATTATCACAAGTTACTGTATAGGGCTGGGTACCATTTCAATTGTTTCCCCCCATACAGACACCTAAGTTTAGGTACTGACACAAAAACAATCTTTTCCAAATCTTTAGTACTTTATAGATACTGTACTTTTTTTTTTTTTTTTTTACAAAACCATTTTTTATCATTTAACGAAAGAAGGGAAACTTTTTTTATTGTTAAACCACAAATTAAAAGAGAGGATGACATATGAGAAAGACTGCTGTCATTCAAACACGGCAACTTTGTTTAAATAAAATCTATTATCTATACAAAATTTTGGCTTGAACAGGAACGATCCAATCAAAGTAAATGAATAAAAAAGGAGATTTTCTACACACACTAAAAATCAGGGTTTCGTTGTGCTCCAGAGCTACAAAAAGGCAATAAAAAAACAGAATACATATTTAAAAGACAAGCACAAACTGTCGGGTATTTGACAGTTTTTGATACCCTGTGCTATGAACACATTTAATTCATTAAATGTACAAGTACTGCAGTTTTAATACCCATTGGACCTAGTGAAATGCTAAGCAGTCTCCTAAACAGCACCACCAACATCATCTTTAGGCTCTGTCATCTCTTTGGTCTAAAGCATCGGAGCCTGACAGGGTGGGTATATATTGTAGAAGGGTGTTGTGTGCACTGTTAACATCGCATCACATGAGTGATGAGCATGTAAGTTCAAACTTTTCAAACAGTCAGCTCTCTGTTTGGCTGTGGAGCTACTGACGGTTGTAAATAAGACAAACCTTGTGCTTCTTGTTTTTGAGCACCCTCCTCTGATCTCATGCATGGAGATTAATACTGTCATGAATCAAAACCATACATTCAGGGGATGGTTGTATTGACTGGCCTGCATTCTTTTCTGCCATGGCATGGTAATCCTCAGACTAAACATCAGACATGTCATTGTTCCGTTCAGGCATTTACAGAATTAGTGGAAAAGGACTTGTTTGTCTTTCAATCACTGTCAGCAGAAAGTCAATATGTTTAGTCAATAGGTTTAGATTTATTAATTGCTCACACAGATGCAGCAAATGGAGACGATGGCGAAGGATCCCAGGATTCCTGCGGTGCCGACGATCCAGGTGAGACGCAGAAAGAGAATCACACCCAGGATATTCTGCATGCAGGGAAGATAAACTCCAATGAAGGTTCCCATTTGGGGGACCTGGGGATGGATAAACACAAACACATGCACACAGATAAGAATCAACAGGATAAACAGATGAAAGGAAGGACACCCTAAAATACAGCCTTCAAAAATGTATATGACCTCTTATCTGAGGTGACATCCTTTCATTTAAAAGGATGGTTTGGATATATTGAAGTGAGGTTGTATGAGGTACTTATCCATAGTCAGTGTATTACCTACATTAGATGGCGGTCGGCACGCCCCCAGTTCCGAGTCTCCCAAAAACATTTCTGTGGTGGTAGTTTCCAATTGTGCAGTGACATGTGAGTGTCTATGACTATGAGTCGTGATAGTCTATATAAAAAAAGAATGTCTGTATTTTCGGTGCCTGCTTGCTCCATTTCCCTGTATTTCTTCTTTCAGTGATCTTGTAAAAGAGCAAAGAGATGTTTACATTTTAGGCTCTGGACAGCCAGGCTCTCCCAGATGATGAGGTGGAGAGTGCGGCCTGTGGATATTTCCTCCAAGACCAAGTTGGTGAGAAAGTGGGTTCCCCAGGGGGGCTGTTTTGTGGGGGATGAAATTGTGAAAATTGGTCTGCCGTCTACAGTCAAACTTACTGTACTTCAGACATGACTGAAGTCTCTCATACTTACACACCGCACCACTTACCTAATGTTTAGTTAGTTTGTATTAAGTAAACTACTTTTTGATTGAAATATCTGTGTGTGACCTCCCTTTTTGTTGCCAGCCTAGACTATGAACTACAATGACTATGGATAAGCACCTCATACAACCCCACTTGAAAAGATCTGACCTATCCCTTTAAGGCAGCTGTAAAACAGCCTTACATGTGTTTTTTATTAATTTAACATTTTAAAATGTGTAAATTATTCTAAGTATTAGTCTAACATGCAGCAAATTAAATCTGACAAACCTAGCTTTGACTTCCATTACAGGCTATATGTAGGGGAAGAGTCTTATTTAGCATGATGGCTGGAATTAGACAATGGAACAATTAATATTTATAAACTGAACTTGAACTTCTTTCAAAATGTTAAAAGCCCCATCTGGAAATGTTCTAAGATAGGCCTATATAAAAATACTCTGTTTTGAATAATAATTTGTGTCTGATATGTGTTTGTTTTTTCACAAAGAAAGTTAAATCACCTGGTAAAGTTACATCTATTCTTTCTCCTTCATTGGAATTCTCATGAAAATGAAAATATTGTTTATTTTAAATGTTTAACTGCTGGACACAAGATGTCTCCTACGTCACTGAAAAGTCATTTCTCAGTGTATGCGCTGTGGAGGTTTCAAATTCCCACTTAGCCACAAACTCTGTACATTGCATATTGGATTGCATTCCAAAATTCCAAATAAAAGGAAATCAAAAAACAGAAGAAGAAAAAAGAAAAGTGAAAGTTCAAATTACACTGAAATTGTACTTTACAGACATCTTGTAATAAATAAAATATTATAAATAAAATAAAATATTGTCCATGATCCATACAACAGCTTTCGGTACAAAGTAAAATGATTGTGCTTAAACTCCTACAGTCTCACTAGCATTATCCTATGTTATAATATTTACAGTATGCATTACACTGCACTAACAAGGTTCTATATACCTCTTCCACTACCCTCCCCAAAAACCAAGTGTACGTACCATTTTTTGAGTTACAAACACTTTGTCCTCTGCTTTCTCTTCTGCACTTAGTTGTCTGAATACTGTGAAGTGCCTGATGTTGATTTCAAGATCTCCCACATCTTCTCCCCCTCACTCTCTTTGTATAGTCTGTCTTATTCTTTTTAGTCTCACATTATCCCATAATGATGAAAAAACACAGCTATCGTTCAAGGGGCGGGTTTTACTAAGACATCATCAATGCTTCTGCTAAGCTACAGTACAAGGTCCTACTGGGTTCCACCCAAAGACAGCAAGGCTACCAAGGAAGCAAGAATTGTTGTCTTGGAGCACATTTTCTTAACTCTTCTTATCTCAACAATATTATTTAAATCCCAACTGGGAGCAGCATACTGCCACCAGTAATATAGCTATGGAGAGCAACGTTTTTTTCCTTTTTTTTGTGAGAATTTGGGAAAGAAGTCCTCAAACCTAAATGACAGACTAGGTTGTTTGCCAATGACTCAAAAAACGACAAATACTATATGACCGTTCTATTTAAGGTTGTGAAACAGTCGCACACTGGCAGTTTTAAACACATGGTTAACATTGTGACACAGAACTACTCGGTTAAGTTCAGTCAACAAAATTACTTGACTAGGTTTAGGAAGAGATCATGGTTTGGGTTAAATTGAAAAATTTTGTTATGGACGTAAGCCAGTGACCTAGTTATGTCTGTGAAAAACGTGCTCTGCTTTATTGGAATTTCTTTAAACCAATCACAATCGTCTTGGGCGGCGCTAAGCGCTGTACGGAGCAACGGTGCCTCTGCAAAATAGCCTTGGGAAGGAACTTGTGATGGTGGAACATGTGTACGTTCAAAAGTTGTTTTAGTCGTGCAACAGAAAACTTAGCTTGGACAGATAGTCTAGCTAGCTGTATGGATTTACTTTGCGGTACAATTTCTGTCGGCAATGGCGCAATCCTGGAAATGGAACATCGTGGATATAGAATATGCATATATTGACGAAGGAAGAGGAGCGGGTCTCACCGAAACTGAGATGGCTGAGCCGAGGACGCCCAGAGAAGGTAGGCCTTTCACCTTTAACTTTTCAGTCGGGCGGCTAAACATTCACATCCTAGTTTTCAAATGAGTATGAGGACAACCAAGCTTTGTTATCATAGACGTAACGAGAGTGATCAAGTTCCCAGGGTTGGTTATGCTGCGACACCATAGATTTACAATAAAAGAGGCAAGAATGTAAACACTTACACTAAAGCCAGCATTTTATCATCATAGTTATTGTGTAATTATAATGCAATCTGCTGGTCACTGTCCTAATATTGTCTGACTATGCTTTATATCATAAAGCTTGATGTGATATAGGGTTAAATACAACAACAAAAACAAAGAATAAAAATAATCAGCAAAGAAAAAATAAATCATGAAATAAATCATTTTAAAATGGTCAAAGAAAAACAGCAGGTTTGTGTTTCCCAACCTCCATGCACACTTTAGGTGCTGGAGGTTTGTTATTTAAGTTTATTGTGTTAGTTTGGGCTGGAGATTAGCGGTAGTTCAGTTCTTCGTTTATTTTGTTTGTTCTAGTATTAGTTTACCCTTTTTAGGTCATTTGGATGGAGACGCGGGGAGACGCGGGGAGTGACAGCCCATTGTGAGGTTGGTCCAGCGTCTTCCCATCTTTTGTTCTTTTTGGCCGGGGGTTGTACCATAGTTTGCTACTTTTGGGAATATTTTTGCATTATTTAACAAAGCTTGTTGGTTAATTGTTAACCTTGTGTCTGGCATCCGTTTTATATGTTGCATCCTCCAATCCCTTTTGAGCCTTGGTTTGTTTCGTTAAATTGACGCCGTAACACCCCTCTAAAAAATCACAGAGACGTTGTCCATGTTTTCCACTAGTTTCTAAGATTCTCCTGAGTGGCAATGCCAATGTCATCACATATAGTGTGTATTTGCCAAACAGCAATGACACAGAACCCGTCTCCGAAACCCAAATATGAACCATAAAGATTACACATCTCCAGCCACTTGTAGCAGTAAGCAGTTTACTGTGTCTTTTGTACCATAGGCAATACAAATTCTACAAATTAGTTATAAATCTTGCAAGATGAAAGACTTAAAGAACATGGCATTCTCACAATACAGTCCATTCTTTAGAGCTGTTTATAAGCTGCTTTATCTCCTCGTGATATCATCCCAAAGTTCAAAGTCTAGGGTAAACTTAACTGTATTTGAAGCTCGATAGACTGAAAAACTGAAAAGAAGGAATTCTTTTTGCCTAAACTTATTATCATGCCTTTCTTTTCTTAACGATTCCTGAAACAATTCAATTCAAATACAGGAAGTCTAGTTTGAGTGACAGATTAAGCTGTGGAACAGAGCTGTGGACAGATTTAAGCATTTAAAAGGTGCCAAAATGGACTACCCTACATTGGTACCCTTGGAGTACTGCAGGGGGTACGTGATATTTAATGTAACTGCATAGTTCCTAACATAATTATACTATAAACAAAAATAGATGTAAAAAATGTAAGTGTAAGTTTGATAAACCACATTTTATATTCAATATTCATATTTTGTTAACTGCTGTAAACTGTTAACTGTAGCAACAAATGCCATCCTGTTCACGATTATGTTTGTTCACTGTGAGCGGAAAGCCAGTTTCGATATTAAATGACATAAGGAAATCAAGAAAATGGATTTGTGGTTGAAAACACAGCAGCAGCAATACAGCCAAAAACGTCGAGAATGACAATTATCCTCAGCGAAGCACAAGCCCATGTTTCCCTGTTTTTTTTTTTTCAGGGGGTACTTGGCTAAAAGAAAATGTACAACTTTCAGTATCAACATTTTCACTAGCTCAAAAATCAGGTCCTTACCACGACAGCAACCCTCCTGACCCCATCCTCAGCCTCCTCATGCTCACGAACACCCTGGGTCAGGTTGGTGTAGTTGGCCAGCTTGTTGAGAAGAGATGATACCATAGGGTGACTTTCCATTTCCTCCTGCAGATAGACAGAGAGACATGCATAAACAAAATAAGCAAAAAAAAATAGCAAATATATTCTGTATGTCTGTACAGTGTTGTGTTGTTAGCACTCTGCTAGCAGGTGCACATAGACTTTGATACTAATTAGGTTTTCAACCAGAACCAAGATGCATTACATATCACATAACTCTTGTTTTAACCTCCTTACACTGGCTCCAAGTATGTATAAATTTAAGATGTTATTGATTTATTTTAAGGCTCTTAATGGCATTGCTCTTTGCTAAATTATTTACCTCTAGTACCATATAGCAGCCTGTACACAGTTTGAGCTTCTCATTCAGAGGTTTTATAGAGGGGGGAGAGCCTTTGCAGTAAGGGCCCTGAGGCTTTGCAACTTGGCCAAATAAATACTTTTACATACTTTTTTTTCTCCCTTTTTTACATACTTATATCAGAGCACTTAAACTGATTTTACTTAAATTTGTATTTCTTTTACTTAAATTGTGTTTTATTTTATTTAATTTTTATTTTCTTCTATCATTACTGGAGTTGGATTTAAAGATCTTTAACTTTTGTGTCAGCAATTTAAAATAATATTACTTATTGATCTTATATCACACAACATAATGACATAATATTCCTGTACCATAGATCACATGCAACATTAAATTTGATTAAAAAAAAAAAAAAAAAAAATCAGCTTTTTGGACAATGCAGACTTTTAACATGTGAATCAAATGTTTTTATAAGCAGTGTAAATTTGGAGAAATGTCATTGTTTGTCTTACCTCAAACAGGGCCATGTTCTTGCCTTCATAATAGTGTTCTCCGTCATCGTCTGAGTCAATGAATTGACTCAACTCTCTCGGACTGTCACCTCCTATGGGATACACAGGAAAAACACCCTGTTAGATGCATACTATAGATAGAGCAGCAAAAGAACAGAGGCAGCAGGATCACCAGGTACTGTTCTTGTGTATTATCCGTAACAGCTGTAGCAGCGCTATAGGCTGTATTGCATTGCTAGCAGTGATGTACTGTAGTCATAGTCCTAGGAAGGCCTTTTCACACTGCATATTCGTAGCCCTGGGCTAAGAGTTGACCATGCATAATTTAGCCCCTTTTCACATACACATTGTTAATCTAAGCAGAGGGCTATACAATTCAAACTGCACCTCTACTACCCCCAGCTTAAATATGCATTGGAAGATAAGAAGTTAAGAAAAACTTTGTCTTTGACAGGGCAAGCTCAAATTACAGAAAATATGTATAAGAACATAAACGATACAGAGAGAAACAGTGTAAAAAATGCATAGCAAAAAGAAGCCTGACTGGAGCTGTAGGATGTGTTGTCTATGTATGAATGTTCAGTGTGAGGATGGCAGTGGGGATGAAGGATTTTATATATATATATATTTACACACACCACTTGTAGCGTCGACCTGATGACATATGACTAATGTTAACATTCTGATGACATGATGAAGAAGTCCTGTGGTTGGCCAACAAAAATGTTGCGCAAATTGCATTGTTTACTTTAGCGGCTGTTTCACACTGGTACCTTTAAGCCCTGTGTTTAGTCGATTTTCAGGGGATAACCCCGCAAACTCGAGGCTACCCCTGCCCCATGTGTAGCCATGATGTTTAGGCCACATCTTTTGATTTGTTGATGACCCTCCTGCTTCTGCTGTTGCCTGGTAAAAATGTAAAGACCTCTCTCCAAAATCTCCAAACAAGATGAATAAATATAATAAGTATAGTAATATCAGTCTCACAGTATAACAAAAGAAATCCAACAGCTTTTGACCTGGCTAAGGTTACCAAGAGGCCCATTAAAGTTTATCATGCAATGACCTCACTTAGCCCAAGTGGTTGATGTAATTGTTGCAGGCCTCTCTGGTGAGTTTGGTGGTCCAACATGTTTCGATTGCAGCAATGAGCAATGCGACCTAACTATCAAACATCCGTTATATCACAGTTTTAAACGTAAACATTCTAAATATGTCCCACTTTGTTTCCTGGGCCCTGTTTCAGAAAGCAGCTTGAACAAACGTGTGTAGTCAATTTAAACACTGAAATGCTATTAAAGCACACTCAGACTACGCTAATTAGTGTTTGACGTACAAACGCACGACTAACATACAGGTTATGTAATGGACAGAAATAACAGCAACATTAAGCCATCATAAAACGGAGAGGAAACAGACGGAATGTATTTATGTCCATACGTCTGTTTTTAAATCCATCAAGAAGGACACAAATGTGGCAGATTGACTCTGAAAGACACAAAGTACAAAGTACAAAGTGTACGACGCAATGCATCATAACATAGATTACTTGTAATCGATTACAAAAAAATCCTTGCCAACTATTTTAATATTTTTTTTATTATTAGTTGTTGTAACATTTGCCCTATTGCTAAATCATATCATAAGACAAATACATAATTAATCTCTTCTTACTGTTCATCTGGTTCCACAGCTGAATAAATAAGATTAAAAGGTACTCTAAGCGATGTCACGTGTTTTTTAGGCTACAACATGTTTTGTCACATACAGCAAACATCTCCTCACATTAAAGACCATGTTGGAAATAAGTGTTTACACTTCAACATGCTATCCTTTGGATTATGTTGTCTGTCTAATCCAAAAATAAATCAAATAAAAAAAAAGAAATCACTATCCGCGAGCTGCCGGTCCCCTAAACACACTGTAAAAAAAATGCGGTCTCTGCAGACAGCCTAGGGTCCACACACGCCAACAAAAACAAAGTGGTCCAACCTGGACCATGCAAACATACACAAACTGTGTTCCAGTGTTCAGCCGATAACGGACAAGAAGGATTGGGGGGGGGGGGGGGGGTTAGTGTGCTTAAGCACAGAAGGGAGGGGACGGGATGAGGAGGGAGGAGCAGGCTAGTCTTCGTTTTGTTTGAAAACACCTTGAACGTCAACAAGAAGTAACGTCACCAAACATCGCTTAGAGCACCTTTAATATCAGGTAGAACCATCCAACATCGCTTAGAGCACCTTTAATATCAGGTAGAACCATCCAACATCTGGCTACACCTGTATCAGCCAGAACGACTGTATAGATTAAGAGCGTTTCACACTCCAAACTATTTTTTTAGAGCCGTTTCTTCTAAAGCTTTGTGATAATATGGTCTTATTCTCTTTACAGAGAATCAGGGGTCAAGACAGACAAATTAAGGCTCTGCCCACAGTTTAGCCGTTTGCTACAGTCAGCTTTTGTAAAGACAAAGCAGCATAGAGTAACATTAAGATGTGCCTTTTAAATGGCTTCTCAATTTGGTTTCTTTTGCCTGTGGTGGTCATGCAGTGGTCTCAGTTTATTAGGTTTGGTGTATTATCACACTAGATCACACTGTTAACGGCTAATCTTTATTGCCTTGAAGAACCCAAGGCCCAAATGTGGTTCAGAGATCAGTGAAGAGCCGTTAAAAAGTGTACTGTGTGTGGACGCACATGACATGGTGTGGATTGTAGCAAAATCTAGCATGCAACGATGCGCTGGGAAGTCCCTCAGCGGGCTCCAAGCCAGAACCTCAGTCCTTTAAACAAACTGAAAGGATCTTTATCGAAAATCTAAAATCCCTGTGTGCAGAGGT
Source organism: Zingel zingel (assembly GCA_023566125.1). NCBI lineage: Eukaryota > Metazoa > Chordata > Actinopteri > Perciformes > Percidae > Zingel > Zingel zingel. Next base: position 8,894,255 of record CM042324.1, read on the forward strand.
CAGGGTTTGAGCTGTAACCAGCTCAGTCTGCAGCTACTTTCACCCATGATGCAAGGGAATGTATTAGACTGAAAAAAGGAAATAGGGAAGTAAGACGACTTCTCTGTCTTCATTTGCACAGGGATGAAAATGTATCTCAACAGACAATGTCACAGATACACACCATGATGTAAGTACATTTAATCTAAAAGAAGAAGATACTGTATGTCTGATCACAGTGTCAGGAACATGGCGGTATGGCTGTTGTGATTGCATAATCAGTGAAAATCCTTTTTTATCAAAACATGTCACAGTTGCTGTGTCCATTCAATTGTCAAGCGACTTTTAAGCAAACTTTTGAAATTGCAAATTCGGCACTTTTTCATCAACTGGTTTGGTACTGTAGAAAAAATAGAGGTTGCTAACTGAAAACAAAATAACTTTTCAAAGCCATACATATACAGAGACAAAGACAAAAAATCCAAGGAAAACTGACTATTTGTATGGTTTTGTTCACAGCCAATCGCCTCCAGAAGCGTTCTTCGATTTAATGTGCTTGGCCCACTACCGCAGTAGTAATCTATTTCCTTCGTGTTCCACTTCCGGGATTGCTCCGGTGACGCAGTAAATTCAGCCGGATGCATGTATTTTCCGTTTCCTTCCGCTTTCTTTGTGTTGGAATTTTAAATTCGGTGGATTAATGAGGACTATTTTTGACTGCTCCTCAGATCTCTGCATTGTAAATTGAGACAGCCAGCTAGACTTTCTGTCTTTGACAGAGTTGGCAGTTCAGCGTATCGAGAAACTTTCATTCACATGATGGGTGTCAAATGAAGTACTCTATTGGAATCTGTATCACTTTAAGACTACTGGTACTAGTCTTACTAGTCTAACTACTGGTATTTTCATTTTTTAAATGATACCCACCTACCTGTGATCAACCTAAAATCCTAACCATGCACACCCTATACAATACAGTGAGTGACTGAGGCATTATACGTAAGTAACTACTCAACCAAACAAAAAATAAATAAAAGGCAGTTAGCCTACCCCACCAGCTTAACACATGGGAAACAATGCTACATATGATTAACATCCGTTTCCACAGTACAGCTGCTAGAAGTGCCTACAATGCCCAGGGGAAAGGACATGAAGGAATGAAACATGCCCTTGGCAAACACAACAATACTTTTTTACCCAGACTTTTGGAAGTTTGTCTCATTAAGCACCTTACCTAGTATAATTGGAAAGCTATCCTAGCCCTGAAAGGTGTGTGTGCTAACAGAGATGGGATTAAGTCTCATGAGGTGGTTATAGCTCTACTGTTCAGACATTACAACAGAGACAGAACATTGACTACATCATTTAATACTCCATTACACTAGGCCATACGTCTCGGAGGATTTTAAACAGAGTTAATAAAATAGTTTAGACATTTTGGGAAATATGCTATCTAGCTTTTGGGGTCTGGTGGTGGTTAGAGGAGAAGATTAATACCATTTTTTGTATGTAAAGATGAAGCTACTTCAGGAAACCGGTTAGCTCGACATAAACACAAAGCCTAGGAACATGAGGAAACAGCTAGGCAAGGTCCATCAACTGTTACAAATGTACCTACCAGCACCTCTAAGTCTGTTTACATTGAACAGAGCTAGGCTAGCTGTTTCCCCCTGTTTCCAGTCTTTCAAGATGAGATAATAATCTGCTGGCTGTAGCATTATATTTACCGTCCAGACATGACAGTGGTATCTCTGCCTGAGAGCGGATAAGCTTATTCCTGGACATTTCAGACTATTCCTTTAACAATTATATTACCGTGTCTTGCTTTTACTCCATCGTCTCTGCTTATTCTAACCTTTAATTCATCTTTTATTTATCTATCGTTATGTAGTTTTTTTTCACATTTTTAAATTAATATTTGATATCAGATGATGACGTCTATTTTGAGTAAAGAAACTTTGGATGAGCATATTTTACCCAAATTTTAATCTTTGGTTTGAATTATAAAAATCTATTAATAAATAAAGGTTTCTTCAAGACCTGCAAAACCTAAAACGTTTGTGTTGTATGCTGCCTAAGGAGCAATACTACAAGCAGAAAGTGGAACACTTCGAAACATGACACTGGTCATAGGATACGGCTTTAGAAAATGATGATCCTGAGATGTTATCGTTTATACAGATGACATCTTGTCTTATCATCACTGCGTGTGTGTGTGTGTGTGTGTGTGTGTGTGTGTGTGTGTGTGTGTGTACTCGTGTGTGTGACATTTCAAGAGCTGCACGTTCTGTGACTTCTGCCTTTACAATGAAAGAGTAAAAGTTTCCACTGTACTGACACTAACAAAGGCGTTAATAATTAAAAGGGATAGTTTGGTTTGGAGGAATTTGCCCACAGAGGGATGCCTTTTCATTTATTTTCCTAAAGGGGCACTCTATAGATTTTTCACATCAAGTTTAGTTTACTGATCATGAAGAGTACTACTCACCCTGTGAAAACAGTTGTAAAATGTGTATGTGGCTCTGGGGGAGCTCTTTAATATGGGAGGAAAACGTGCTCTGGTTTAATGGCATTTCTTTAAACCAATCAGAATCGTCGTGGGCGGCGCTGAGCTCCCCACAGAGTCGCTGCAAAATAGTTGTGCGAGAGAAAACTCAGATTGGACAGATAGTCTAACTAGCTGTCTCAATTTACCCTGCAGAGATCTAAAGAGAAATCAAAAATACTCCTGATTAATCCACCAAATTTAAAATTCCAACACAAAGAAAGAGGAAGGAAACGGAAAAATCATGCATCAGGCGAAATTTCCTGTGGCACCGAAGCAATCCCGGAAGTGGATATCGACTTTATCTGTTGTAACATGTGTGTCCATTTTTCATTACTGTACAGAATGTTCTGTTAGGTTTTTGTATTGTCAGCATTTTATAACTAAAACAGTATTATATCATACATCTTTTTATTATATAAACAAAATAATACAAATCACAAAACTAAAGTCTGTATTGGAAACCTTTATTGGAGGTTTTTGTGAATGAAATGCAACAATACTATCCAGAACTCTACAAACCCCAGAGCCTTAAAGACTCTTCTGGTATGCACATGTTTTAATTGTATGATCTGCTGAAACATTGTTGTTGTTATTTGTTTTGCTGGGCAGGGTTGTTGCTAAACTACAAATTGTACTTCCGCATGAGGACGGACACAAAGAGTATAAAGGCGGCTCGAGAGAGAGAGACGCCACCCTCTCTCTCTCAAACTCAGACCGAACTCAGATTATACTGTCAAACTAGGCAGTGGTTACATGTAAACAAAGATTATGTAATTGTATTCCCTATGTCCGGCCTAACATGTTTTCATAAACATATTTGTGCTTACCGTTTGGCTGAAATACGACAGTGAGTTTGTAAACAGGAAGTGGGCGCCACACTGTTTCCTGTATTGCGAAAACGGAGGCTTAAAAAACTCAGATGAAACTGTAAAACTGGTGCACTGATTAAATATAAACCAATAATCTGTTACTGCATTGCTTATTTCCTGTCTTAAATGTTTTCAGAAACATATTTGTGTTTACCGGTTAACTGTAAAACGAGATCGTTTGTTACCAGCCGGCCGCCATATTGATTCTGTGACGTGATTGCATCGCGTCACCCTCCAGCGGGAGTGTTTATTGGTCCGATGCGGCGCGGTACATTCTGGTAGTTGTAGGTTTTCTACCTTTTGAGCGAAAGGAAATACCACAGCCATGTAGCACCAATTAAAAATAATGGTTGCGCCATTCTACTACATAGACATCCCAGTTTTAGCGAGAGAGAGAGAGAGAGAGAGAGAGAGAGAGAGAGAGAGAGAGAGAGAGATTCTTAAAAGCAGATAAATAAATGTGTCCACGATCAATTAGTTTGACTTTCTGTGTATAGCTGTCATACACTTTTCTTCAAATTGAACAATACTAAAGGACATGTTGTAGAATACCAGAGGACTGAGATTGGCATGAAAATGTGGAAAAATCACATAGGCTAGGCCTACATCTTTGCATTACAGCCATTATAAAGCAAGGGGGCCCAACACCACAGCCCCCCATTCACCAATGAAGCTCTGCAAGTTCTAGCTAGTTGAACAATGTCACACTTAAAAGCCATGTGTTTGTGTGTGCGTACAGCATGTGCCTGCCAAAACATGTATCTGACTTCTTGTGTCAGCCAGCATCCGTTTGTACTTGTTTAAATTATACAATCACACAGTCTATCAAACATACACATATCTTTCACCCAGTGCATGCTGGGATAGGTTACAGCTCCCCTGTGACCCTGAACAGGAATAAGAGGGTAATGAAGACCTCCATAAGTAAGTGTATGAGCATGTTTACAACGTACAGCTATTCTTACCTGAGTGAGGGTCTTGTAAGTTGTCATCATCTTCCTCCCCAAAAATCTTGCCCAAACTGACAGGTTTGCTGCTTCCAGCTGCAGCCGCGCTGTTGCTGCCGCCCTCTTCATCTTCCACTGGCACTACAGTGAAGTTGGTGGGCATCTTTGCTCTTGTCTGGAAGAAAGTACGAAGGGGTGTCCAGTGTCGACAACCAGGATGACACTAGCTGTTAAACTTTCATACCCACAGGGGAGAGAAAAAACATACAAAGTAAGTCAAATCAAGGCACTGGTAAGGCATTTAAAGCTGTAGTTTAACCTCAGCATGGCACTCACTCTAAATCTTTGTTTCACAACTCTTTGTTGTGGGATCCAGTGTTCTCTAAACTCAGGGTGAAAGTGCCGCCTCCTGCACATGAGACAGGCCAAAGTCCTGAAGGGTTTCTTCACTCGCTCTCCTTGTTCCTTTCCCTCCCTTTTCCCCCCACTGCTCCAAGACTATTGCCCCATGTGACACTCTAGTTACCATACAAGGAGAACCCTGAAGCTCCTCCCATTACTCTGATGGTCCCATTTCTCTCACTCACTCACCTTTGTAATGCCAAAAGGTAGGAAAACAAACTCGTATATAATCGAAAATCATATAAAAGTATCCAAAGCATCAATAAAATCCACTTTGACTGAAAGCCAAACAGCTGGCTCGTATTTAACGAGCCAAACACAAACTTGTTTCTTTCCTGTTCTTCTGGCTTTGGTTTTGTTTCCTCTTCTCCCTTCCCTGGTAGTATCCGTCTCTGGTTTCCTCCAGGTAAACAAAATGGGTGTTACCTTTCCCACAGTGCATTATGGGTAGCAGTGAAGCACTGATGTTCAGCATAGAACGACGCCACATGTGCACATGCATTGTGGTGGCAAAGGAAACACCTTGAAAACCTTGGACACTAACTTTCCTCCAGCATAAATTACAATGGACAGTCAAGGGGGGAAAGGATCGAGCTTTGAATAACAATGGAGACAAGTCAACAGGAATTGTTTTATGTTTGTGGGAATGATCATTTTATTAGCACTCATTCGCAAGGTTTTCTTTAGGAGGGACATTTGTCTTGATGTACTGTAAGCTTATTAGGAAACCTCCTTAAGAAAGATATAGTGGAAGTAATAGAAAGTGAGTACTATTTACAGCATGCATGTGTAATTGTATGTCTCAGTTGAGTGTCTTCATCAGTCATTATTTCTTCTGTAGCATTTCTGTTGGACACTTCAGTAAAGTAAATATAACCATTTTTGCCGTCAGGTTGAAAGTTACTGTAATACAATAAACACTGTCGTTCACTAAGGAAGTGCTCTTTTGTCATTATTCTTTCTTTATACCTTGGTTTTCTAGTGTTTACTGGTTCATAGAATCGTGATAGCAAAGCAAATTTTACTATGTAGTCCTTTATAATTACAGTTTATTTAATGTATTTTACATTGTAATGATTTCCACTTAAAACAAAGGCAAATCTAACAAATAATAACTTTGTTGCCAGGTTCATAAGTAGGTGGTTGTCTTTAGCCTAAATCCATAATGTTACTTGTCATCCTCTGTTTTAACTATTTATAATATGTATTCCACAGTTGCAATATAAAGTGCCACAGACCTCCCCCCCCCCCCAAAAAAAAAAAAAAGTTGGCTACAATTATGTTTTGTCTAAGCTTTGTTTAGCTTAGCTTATTCTGCCTTACCTCATCTTAGCTTTTCTTAGCTTTGAACATAGACATACAGTATTAGCAAAACCATAGCCATCGCTTAATTTATGTTATTCTACCTAAGCTTAGTTTATATTATTGTAGCTCAGCTTAGTTTAGAGTAGTAAAGCCAAACCTTCCTCTAAATACTTCAGAATAATTTTATCATTAAAATGCAGAATTGTGTCATTCAGAGTTTTACTTTGATGCTAAACTGGCAATAGCCATACAGGTGCTAGCTGGTGATAGCAAGCCATTTTGCAGTGTGAATTCCACACCGCCATATAATACTACCTATGATTTCTACATAGTGTCACCACGCTTTCCTTGGTCCATGACACTAACTTTACTTTGGATCTAATAACTCTTACACTTTACATAACCCATAACACTGGTGACTTTCTTCAGTGTTTTGTCTTTATCCCAACAGAGGAATCGATACAGTTTAAAACTATCACATTGATCAATTCCCCAAGATTTTCTCACTAAACTTAACTAAACACAGCTGTGTGGAGTGATATTGAAAAAAATGGAATGTAACAGAGTGTCTGACTGCATTTTTAAAATACAAGCTTCCCAGATGTTTAACCAGATGTTTGCATTTAAGGACTAGGTATTCGTCCCCCGGGCTTATTTTTAAAAAAAAACTGCTGAGCCATGTAATAGTTAATATGAAATATAGTGTGCCATGAAATGTTGAACTTAATAAACAAAACCGTATTGTAATAGCAGTGAAAGCAAAAATGTCTCATGTTTAACCTGCAGACACCCTACTACAGCAGGCCTCATATCAGATAATCTCCCAGCCACAAAAGCCACACAGAATACCACAACATTAAACTGCTATTTGTTCAGCTTTGTTTAAAATATGATGTACAACGGAGCTATGCATATTGTTTTTCCATTTTCAGCTTTAATCTTGGTGGCAAGGACTTGAGCTTTAGGAAATGTGAAGTCAGCATTCAGTTTTCATTCTGACCTTTACTTTAACCATTCATTTGTTTGTGACGTCACGTTGTTATGACTCTTATTTTAAATAAGTTATGAATCTTCTTCATCACATACTAACATCATCAAGTAATAGTGGCAAGGTCTGCCTGTGTACTGCCAGCAGAGGGTGCTGTAGGTTCATGGGGAGCTAAACATTTAAGTTGCAATGAACAGAAACTGAGCGATGTTAAGTCAATGTCCAACTAACAGGGAAGGATATGTATGGTTTGAAAGCCACCAGTGGGGGAATGACTGCAAATATTATTATTATTATTATTTTTTAAGCAATGGACAATTCACAGCAGGTAATAATGAGCTGATAAACATACTTCAGTCAACTTGTGACAAGTATTAGCACTGTTGAACGCAATTAATGTTTTGTGCTGACCTCTAATCTTCCTGTGAAATGCATATATATTAACAAGTATGCATGCTTGCTTATAGAGGTGTTTGGCAAGATGCAAAACCTCAAACCTCCTTGCTTAGAAATGACAAACATTTCATAGCTGGAGTCAGCTTATCATTGGTGATATCACTTGGCCCATGACTAAACTAGCTCAGCTTTTCCTTCGTAGACAAACCTGCCATTTTATACTCCTCAGATGGCTTGTGAATGTTGAAAAAAAAGGTAAAGCGAGAGAGTTAGAGGTGAAATCAAATCCCTTTAGCAAACAGCAAAAAGGTCAGTGCTGACGCAGACCCGGGAGCAGGCTGCCCTCCCTCAAGACTATATTCTTAAGTGGCTAGATTCTATTTGCAGCATTTTTACCTGTTTACTGACTCCCCCAGTCCAAAACCAGGTAGCTGTGCAAACACACTGGAGGGTTTGGATGACCTCTTGTGTCATCACGCGCAGGATACATTTCAACTGCCTGCACTGTGCTGTCAGCCCGCAAAACGCAATATCAGGGCAAAAGGACACGTTTGTCAGTACTTGGACACTTTTTTTCACTCTGTGGATTGGCTTTAGTATCCTAATTTCTGTAATTATCTAATATGAAGATACAAATTTGAAGTATTAATGCTGATAGCAAATTAATTGCAGCTTCCATCCAGATAAAGCAACATTGCAGTGTTTTGTTGAACAATGCACAGGCTATTACAATGTGTGGTTACATTATAACCTTGGTTCTCTGAGTGAAGAGACTTAAGCTATTTTCTCATAAGAACTATGGACAATGTCCAAAGAATCAGGTGTGGAACTTGCCTTTTTGCACATGTAGCACACAACAGGAGATTGGCAGTGTCAGACGCAATCTCACTCAGTGGAAGTTCTCTGTTTGGTTTAGGCTAGGGGGTGCGCTGGGTGGGGTAGAGCGTGCAGGAGGCAGGATATGATGCAAATTACACAGGGCCACATAGCTGGTTCATATTTGGAAATGGTATTTTAAAGGAAATGGTTAAATAGGCAGAAAGTACATATAGCACGGGGGCTTCGCAGCCCCCCAGGAAGTACACCAGGTTTTTAAGCCATTTTCACAAAGTGGCCTAACAGTGGACTTACAACTTCCGCATCCATCACGTGATGCCATGGGGCCCAAAAAGACTTTTGTCCCATAGACTTACATGGTGAAAAATCTGTGGATAACACTGTTTTCTCTACAAATCTAATATTGAACATTTTTGTGGCAAAATCTAATTTGATTTATTCATTATTGAACCTTTTTATGAGAACTTTTTAAGAGTGTAGCATTTGTTAAACGGTCTGTAAAGGCACCACTGTGGGCATATTAGCCTTAAACCATATTATTCTAAAATTGTAGCTTTTCATTTAATAATAAATTGGATGCTTTGGCCAAGTAGTGTACTGTATAGTAGCATTGAAGATCATATACAGTGCCTACCTTGTCCTTACCCTTCATCTTTTTTTTTGGGACATGCCCACTCTACATACAGCAATGCCCAGAACACCCAGTAGTATTTTCATTTATTTCATCTCCCTATTTCTCAAACTCTCAATCATTTTTACACACATATGCAGTCTCACAAAACATGTTCTTTCAGCATAGTGAAAAAACAAATTAATGAATTTCATAACTATTAAAATGAAAATAGTCTGGTCATTGGTGTGTGTACTCAGCCTGCCGTAAGCGACAGGAGGGCACCAGGCAAGCATGGCCAGCAGTCAGACAACTATTTTTGATACAAGTGGAAAATTTCTACGGGGATTCTATGGTGGTGGGGACCAACAGCAGAGGATCAGGGGGTAAGAAGAAAGTCTGTGAATCTTGTGGGACTGTGGGAAACAGTGACCCTCTGCCACACTCTGCTGGCACTGAAGGTCTGCATGTGGGTTACCAACAAAACGGGAGGAGATGGAGAGCTGCCAAGCCCATAATTTGAGTTTGGGATCAGTATATGTGTGTGAGTGTGTTTGGCGGGTAGAAGGTACGGAGCTCTGGTGAAGCCAGAATTTACCATTCTTAAAATGCTTTTATGCTGCAAAAAATAAATCTTTAAATTTTGTTTTTGATGATCTAAGTAGTACAATTTGGTAAAAAGACAAGATAGAGAACTCCTCTTGTACCCAACACTGTCCATTGAGAAGTGTAGTAAGGATGGATAGAGGAGAAAAGACAGGGGCTGCTGGCAAAGGGAATGAAGGATGGAGGCAGAGGAAGTCTGTAGGTGAAACATGAGGAAAATACGGAGTATAGATAAAAACGTGGGTGAACTTACAGTACCTTCAGTTCTTTCTATAAGACAAACAAGCACCAGTATGACTACAAATGACAAAATACCAAATGCACTTTGGGAATTTTTTTCACCTCAATCTCAAATGGGCACTATAAAGTGTCATAGAAAATCAGTACAAAATGGGTGGAAAGGATACTAGTCCAGTCATTTTTACAGTCCTGTTCCCCATCTCTGCAATAATAATTAATAAAGGCTGGTGTAAAGTACTTCTTCCTGCCTCTATGTATTAATGCTCATGGGTAGCTTAAATGGGTTCCATTCAGACCTTAACATTAAGTGTTTTACTGCAAGATGTCAACAAGATTCAACAAGACATTTTCACCTGGCTATACCCTATGTTTAGACCTGTTGTGGTATTCATGAAAATTAGCACATATGTAATTAGATTATGCACCATTTGCTCATGTTAACAAACATTTTCAAGAAACTTGTAATACATTTTGGTTTTTCTTGATGTAAGTAATCAACTCAGTAATTTCCATGGTGATATCTAAAGGTTAAAATGTTTACCCTATTTACATGAGAAAAAGAATGACTAGGATTATGAATAGGCTATATTTGGGTCTTTTTCGAAACTTTCCCCTAATGGGATTCTTCGGGGCTTTTTTTTCGTTACTCAAGACATATTGCGGATACAAAATCAGTTGAGTTTGCTTCTGTTGCAATTTGTTCAGGGTTGACCCCCATTTTGGCTTAAAATGACTGGACTATACTGGAATCACAGACTAGTGGGTTAACTGAAATACTTTTATACAGGATGGCAGATAAGATCACAGAGAAGAAGCCAGCAGATGTAAAGATGTACTGATTACCTACATTGAACTGAGACTGCTTTTGACTGCTTCAATAGATTTCTACATTTCTACTTCAATAGCTTTACACATTTGTATCCACGCTAGAGACATGGCTCTGGATGGCAATGTCTGTTGTTTGGTCCACCATTTTTGGTTCAGACTGAAATACTTCAACATCTATTGGATGGGCTGCCATGAAATTTTACACAGACATTAATTGTTTCCTGAGGATGAAGTCTTTTTGCTGATGCCCTGACTTTACCTCTGGCACCACCATGAGTTTGACAGTTTGACACTTTATTATGTTGATAATAATATTGGAGAGAAAGTGAAACACAACTTGGACAGGGATGTTGTTCGGCTTTTCACAAGTATTCAGCTAACTAACGCTAGGCTGACGTTTGCTAACGTTATCATTATCGTTATTAAATTCACTTCTGAGACTTTTTTAAGCGAGAAAACAACTATATAAAGCTCAAATATGGGCCATTTTACAAACATTGATGGCTAATTGCAAATTTGGTAAGACGTGTCGGACTTTAGGAGCTTCCCACAGTCTGACGAGAAAGCGGCAACCTCCATACCCAGTTAAAGTCACCGTTTCTCGGTTACTGGACGACCGGGGCTCCGCGGGGCTCCGCGGGGCTCCGGAGCTGCAAGCTAGGCTATGTGTCCCATTTAATCATATGGGAAAAGATCGTTGCTACACTTTCGGCATAACTTTCGTATATTTACAGTTTGAATTTTGTCACGGCACTTACATAACATGTACCCCAAGGTCTTATAAAGCTAACAATGGTGTCCAATTTGTATTTAATGAATTTTTGTGAACATTAGGGGTTTCGTTAGCTGCGACTGTCCCTCCAATCCTATGTATACAGGTCGCGGCTAGCAGCAGGCCCTGGAGCTCCATCAGGGCCTCTGCATTTTGTAGTCCAGTAACCCACAAACGGTGACTTTGTGCGGGTATGGAGCGCCGTGGGCTTCCCTTCGTGACGGAGATCCAGCTAGCTCACAGCGAGCCGGAGTCTATGAGTCTATGAAGGCAGCGAGGCAGCACCGGCCGCTGTCATGTAGCCTGCTGACCTCCTGCTGAACTGCGACACACAGTCAGACAAAATTTGCAATTAGCCATCAATTTTCGTAAAACGGCCCATATTTGACCTCTATATAGTTGATTTCTCGCATAAAAAAGTCTCAGAAGTGAATTTAGTAATGCAAGAGCAGGCGAACAATGTAAAAAGTGTCTGAGATTTGCACAACCTAGATTTAGAAGACTAACTGACCTCAGATCAATTAGTGGCCTATGTAAATTTTGGGGCGTTACAAAGATAGAAGGTAGAGCCAAATGAGGAGGAATTGAGAAGTTGACGTCAACTTTTAGCTTTGTCCAGATTCGCCCGTTTTCAGCAGCAGTTTCAAATTGTGAGATTTGCAGAGGAAAGAGGTGTCAATAGGATTTTGAGGTTCTATGTATGTCCTATTTACCCTCCAAACGGTCGTTTTTCAACTATGACAAGGTAAAATCGGTTTTGCATTCCATCACCCCTTTAAGCTTCGCTCCTACGAGATGGGTGGGTTTTTGTTACATTACACACAAAGCTAACTGGCTATATGTTAGCCTGTAGTATGCTAGCGGACATTAGCTAACGTTGCCGAGCCAGCCAGCAACTTTGGCAGTAGAGTTTCGCCGAGCTAACCACGACAGTATTGTCACCCACAATCAACCTCTGCTACTAAAAGCAGTCAACCTGCAGTGATGTTTGAAATGGAGACACACATATCGTGCCTTTTCCCAGAGATCCTGGCCATTATTTTTTTATCGGTCTTGATTAGGACTCAAACCTTTTTTGGACTCGGTCTTGTCTTGGACTCTAATCTCTTTGGACTCGGTCTTGACTTGGTCTCGACTAGTCCTGGTTTTGGACTTGTCTTGGACTCGACAAAGGTGGTCTTGACTACAGCCCTGAACTCCAGTGATCCCCTGACTTTTTCCTCAAACATCACCAGCAGGTTGACATTTTTGGTTTGAAGTGAAATATCACTCTACTGGATGGATAGCCATGACATTAGGTACAGACTTTTCATCTACCTCCATCAAATTTCAATTTGTCCTATACTATAGCAAAACAAATAACATTCCCATCAGCCTCAGCTGTACTTAGTTTTTAGTGAAAATTAGCAATGCTAACACATTAAACTAAGATGATGGACATGGTAAATTACCTGGTTGTCACTGTGAGCATGTTAGCATGCTAAAGTTAGCATGTAGCTCACAGCAGGGCTGTGAACTCTTAACCTTGTTTAAACGGTTATAATAAGACACACAATATGATTTCTGATTCTAAAGTTTAAATGATATTTCATTGTTATTTCTAAATGACAATAAGAAGACAAAACTTAATTACCCACATAGGCTATTACCTTTTCTATATACTCTATACTTAGAACCAACATACTTAATCTGGTGAATTCAGGCTTAAACAGTGTATCTTTGATTATCCATATTGGCTTTATATCAGAGAAAACTGTGTTAAATTCATAAAATCCACTCATCTAGACATTTAAACAGAAGTAGTTACCAAATATGATTTTATGATTTTGAGAAGCTTCCAGATCTGTGTTGTGTCATGAGAAAGATGAGTGAAACAGTCTACAGTTATAAATACACCTCAACCGACAGAAAAGCCAGCAATGGGGAGATGATTACCATGATTTGCCACCAAAACACAGCTGCTAACTATGTTAAAATAATAACAACGTCTAAATCTATGAGTGGTAGAGGGCTGAGATGAGGAAGTCCAACCACACACTCAAACACCAGCACACACACACACATTGCTTCTCATTCTGTCCGCAGTGATTGTTCGCCCACATGCACGGTGTGTGTCCGCCCAGGATTTAACCGCCTGAGGAACCCGCTATATAGCATGAGAGTGATTTCACGAGTCATATTTAGAAAGTGCCTCACTTCTACACATGCCGGACACATGCAGAACTACACATTCATCCATGGAGGTGTTTTCACACATAAACACACACACAGACATGCACACACACATAACACACATAAACGCACGCACACCGGTGTGTTTAAGGCACAGCCAGCTGTGCCCAAATTTCAAACATATCTCAAAAACCCTCATAATTGCCAGGTCCATTTGACGTTTCTGTATTTTACTGACCAACACACACAATCAAAAAGGTTTTATTGCTAAAACTGGCAACACAGGAGTGTGTTGTTAGACTTACACAAATAGCAGCCATGACTATTTATTCATTTGCTATGAAAATAATCTTTCCCTTACAGCTAAATGTTGTGGATTAAGTGTTCAAGGCCTGCAACTAGTATTATTTATAGGAATCATGAGATGACATTTATGACTATAAGTGCAAAATATAGAACCAAAGTAGGGTGACTCCGTTTAGTTTGGTCTGAGAGTGAACATTTGGAAAGCTTCGGCCCTGACACAGATTTAGTGAAGCATTCAGTGTATGCAGTGGTTTGCTGAGAAGTGTGGCTCACGCAGGGGAGAGTACATCCTCAGACTCAGTGGGGGCCCCCTCAAAGATGCCAGTTTATACTGTGCTATGTTCAACACATCAAGGTCAAGGAGCTATGTTTCCTTTATTGTCAGGGGGGTCAGAATTCCTAGCAGTGCACCTGGGCCCCTTGGAATACTGCATACGCTGCCATGTTTTCACAGAACACATATACACGATATATGTGTTGAATTAGTTAGAAGTCCTCAACCAGAAAGCGATCTATAGTCGGTTGTGCAACTAGCTCATAACGAGAGCAAACGAGGAAGTGCGTTGACAAAGTATAAGTAAGGCAAATTCCACGTGTGGAGGCAGATAGGGCAGTGGATGATTCAAACAAACACAGGGCTTTCACTCAGGAGACCGGTGTTAGTGTCTCATGTGAAATCACTTTTTGAAATGATCCGACTTTTACGGACCTTGGTCTGTGACACAATGATATCTGTGACTTCACGTTAGTCCTCATTTTAGTAGTTTTATGTGACTCATTTAAAACCAATGCCTGATGTTTTACTAACCCTAAGTATTTTTGTTGCCTAAACTTAACTAACAAGTAATTTGTTACGGTCACATTGTTTGAAACGGCCACTGTGCGACAGTAAATAAAACTGTCGCACATATAGGTCATAAAGGTTGTTTTGGGAGTCATTGGCAATCAACCTATTCTGTGGTTTAGGTATGAGGATGTATTGCCTATTAACACAGTATTGATTACTTTACCAGTAGCTGTTTCAATGGCTACCACGTCGGCTTGTCTATTCACATGAGGAGTGCAGTGAGACCCTGCTGATCCAAGGAGGTTGGCAGGTGGAGTATCGCTTTCTGTCTGAAAAGACCTTTAGGCTGTGGCTAGTCTATAAAGATTAAAATTCCACTGGATGTCTCTCTTTTCGGCTGGATGTCCGTTACCTTAAGCTTTCTTTGCGTTGGCATTCTAAACTCCGGTGGATTTATGAGGACTATGGTTAACTGCTCCTCAGATCTCTGCAGGGTAAATCCAGACAGCTAGCTAGACTACCTGTCCAATCTGAGTTTTCTGTTGCACGACTAAAAAAAGCTTTGAACGTACACATGTTCCACCAAAACCACCAAAGTTCCTTCCCGAGGCTATTTTGCAGAGGCAGCGTTGCTCCGTCTTGTGCTTAGCACCGCCCAAGATGATTGGGATTGGTTTAGAGAAATGACAATAAACCAGATCATGTTTTTCTCCTATCCCGGGAATCTGTGTGGAATTAGCCAGACCCTCCTCTGCAGTGCTGTGGAAGAGGGCCTGGCAATGCGTGACTAGGCTGTGGCTAGTGACTTCCTTGAGTCTTGAAATTATCCTGAGTTTGAGCTTTAGAGTTGCAGGTAGGCAGAGATTTTTTTGCACAGAGCCAGGCTAACTGTCCCCCCTGCTTCCAGTCTTTATGCTAGGCTAAGCTAACTGCCCCCCAGCACCAGTTTCATATTTAACAGACATGAGAGTGCTATCAATCTTCTCATCTAACTCTCTGCAAATGATAGCACATCTCCCAGAATGTCGAACTATTCCTTTAAGAAACCAGTATCCTAAAAACTGTAAAGACTTTGCCTGAATGACAGTAAAAATCATGCTTTTCTGCTGTAACAAACTGGGTGGCTATTTGTCTGACCAAATTAGCTGCCTGTTTGATTGACTCTGTTACTGTATGACATACAATTGTTGTCATACCATGACAGTGTATGTTTTTGTGTATTTGTGTCTTTAAGCATCAATAAAAACAAGTTATGACATACAAACTGAATTTCATGCTGATGAAGTGCTGCCTTCCTAATCTAAATGCTTCAAAAGCCTCTAATTGACTGACTGTTTTATGACTGACAGGCTGGCTAACTGACCTGAGCAGTTCACAGGGGACCTGTGCCAATGGCCGCCTCTGCAACAGGGTCCTGTGAATTTTGACAGCACTGCGATGCTTGCCTATTTTCTCCAGGAGACCTGGCCCAAACCCAGTTAGTATATTTAATCTCGGCTCATAGTTTTTTTATGCGATCTAGCTTCAGGGAAAAGGGTCGCGTCCATTTCAGAGCCATATCACCTGTTGATTTTGTTTTGTTAATATTTTAGTGTCCTGTTTCCTACATGCTTTTTCCGAAGATAGCAAGATTATTGGTAAAATGTTCCAGATTGTGTATCTTATATGTGTAGTAATTGTGTAACTTAATGGTCAAAGATTTTGAATATTAACATAAAATCTAACAAAAATCTATATGAATAGCTACAAAAGGAAATTGTTTATTTTGGCATGATATTTTTTTCAGAATCTGTCATACCTAATCTACTTCATTTAGTAACAGTGAGCATGTTTTTGTGTAACTGGCTCATGTGGATGCGTGTCTAATGTATACTGTATGTGTGCACTCCTCAATGAGTGTGTGTGGGTCATTATGTGTGTTAAGAGTTGACTGTTGTTTTTTTTTAGTTGGAGCCTGACCACATCTGTGCCCGTCCAGATGAAGGAACGGAAATGCATCCTGGGAAGTTGAGATCAGCAAAACACAAAGCGGGTCTTTGTCTGTACAGCCGCTGGCACAGCCAGTGGTCCTGAGCACTTTAACATCGGTTAAAGCTCTTCACCTGGATGCAACTGAAAAATGAGAAGTGATATAAAACACTGCAGGAACATACACAAATGCGGTAGTGCCTTAAAGTATCATGTTGGTTGATACAAAAGTTGGAGGTTGAAAATGAAAGATGAAACCTTTAAGTGCAGGTCAGGCTGATGGTGTTAAACTTGCTTATTTTTCTCATTGGACTCTTGACGTTGCATAAGACTTTTTAGATTCCTAGAAGGCCAAATGTTGGGAATCTTAAATCCAAGATAAGCAGTCTTGAACTGAGTGGTATTATTTCAGGTATTTGGGTACAAACTTAATGAAAATAAAATCGTAAGTTGGATTGACAGGACATAAACTGTAATGACACATCTGCTGTTTTGACTGAACCGACAACTTTTTTGCCAACTGGTAGATAAGATCTCCTCCGTGGACCTGGAACAAGCAGCTTTCTCTTCCTCTGTGTTCCCCACTGTTCCTGGAAACACCCACAGCTTTCAAGACAAAAAGTTACACTTGAAGGTTCGATCCGCTGCCGAATTTGAGCCGTTGTTGAAATGTTAATGCCCGGATTCCTCAGACTATCTGCATGCAGTAGGGACTAATATTAAAATAGTGTGGCCACTCAACCATATGTCTGTAACCATATGTCTGTAACCATATGTCCGCAAAAAGTGAAAACAAGTGTAATATAATACAATGTAAACTGAGGAGCAGAGTCAAACCTGTAACTTGGGGTTTGCAGAATTTAAGTTTAGTATTTTCTGAGACATCCTGTGCAGGAGAATATAGTTTATTGATTTGTATAACACTGCTACTTTAAAACAATAATAAATGACACGAAAAAAATAATAAAAACCTTTGAATTTAATCCAAGTATTTTTATTGTGATTTTGCCATGCACATTCCTGGCCAGCCAGGGTCCATTTATATATATCTATAAACAAAAGCTGGGAAATGCAGTATAAAATACAACAATTTGTTACATACACAATATTTACAAACATATGAATGTACTAGAATTGTTTTCCTTTATAAAAATAAAAGCTTGAGTGACATATATATGTTTTGCATGCAGAATCTGTTTCAGCATCTGCTTATTGCTTATATTGCTCTTTGTATGGCTGGCAATGTATTAGAAATGTTAATGAAAAAGGCAACAGTAGCAAGCATTTCATAACAAAGTGTTCAATATTATTTACAACATTATTATGTACAAAAATATACAATCTGTATTTTACTGCTTGCATTGTTGCTATAATGTACTGTATATATTACCACTGTGATGAAAAGAAGTGATATATGGAGGCCCACATCAGCATTTAAATTGTCCTTGTGTGCACGGCCTGATTTATTATATTTAATAGGCAAACTAAAGTATGACATAATTCTATCTTCAAAAAGCAAAGTTTGAAATAAAGCCACATGGGTCATTCCCAACACACATGCTGCTGCTAGACAGTTTCCCCATGAATTGACATTGACAACTCGCTAAACCCTTCCCCATGAACAATTTTCAAATCTGACAATAGCAAACCGGAGCTATATGATCTCTATAAAAGCATATATTGAACATCTTTATAACAGATATCTTCATATGAATGGAAGATTTTGGTATTAGAAGCATTGTGGTTTCCGTTTGTAGTCTGAGTATTATTGACCAATCACACTCAAACAGGCATTGGTTGCATGCAGGTAAATAATCTGTGTGGAGCGTAAAAGAGGCAGAACGCCTATATTGTGACCACGATTTAGCTTTTTATAAGTCTTTTTTATTTATTTATCTTCATTCAAATGCAGATATCTGTTTATAGAGACGTTGTCTCTCAACTCGGACCGTAAACAATGACCAGGGCACAGCAGGAGAAGTCTTGGCCTGGAAATCCGTCTGGATATCCACTGGCTACACCTGAACCCCAGATATATTAGCTGTTGCCCACCCGAGGCTAAGCCGATTACCAGACATAACCAATGGGTTATTATATCAATTTATTTGTAATTTTACTCAATCATTTGCCTGGTTTGGTCCTCCATAGGAAAATACAAGATGGAGTTTTGGGCAAGTGTGATGGCATCAAATACCCAGGTAGTTAATTTCAGCAGGAATGGTCTGACTGAATAATAGTCTAATCTTGCTTCCACAAAATGTCTGAACAGATTTTATGACTCTGTATATGACTGCCCCATTATGGTGTATGTTGACATGGAGCTGAGGCATACATCTAAAATTAGTTTGGTAAAAGCTATGATGTTATATTTTAACCTTCACGTTTGGAAATTGTGGGAGGCATTTTGAGTGGTGCTAAATCTGGTGGTGTATATTCAACTTTAAGTGATAAAAAACATGAAGTCATGATATCATGTCAGCATGATGCATGAGAGTGATTATTACGGTCAGCACTAGACATTTAGGAATGCCGTAAGGCAGAAGACATCCAGGATCTTCGTTCACCAAACAAAGAAATTACTGGATACTGGTTCACTCATGACCAAACATAGACGGGAAGCCTTGAGTAAAGCCATGTTAGTGTCAGAAGCTGAATTATTTACTGAAGGAATGAATGTAATTACATGTTGTAAGATAATAATGACTGGGTTCCATGGATGTGATATGGCCTTGTTTGATGGTACGCTGTCCTTTGAGAGTGGTTTTTCAGATGACTGCAAACACTCTGAAGGCTTTTCCACTTGTTGGGTTCAGTAGGCTGAAAGAAGAAGTGCAGGGAGAGAACAGAGATGTGGTAAATGTGCGTGTTGCTTTTTGACAGCAATGACAGGTTTTGATGTAAAGATGCATTCTAATAATGACTAGTAATTGAAATTTGCTCATCACACTGACTAAGGTAATTAAGACACACTTTATTAATCCCGCAGGGGAAATTATATTATTGCACTATGGTTATTACACACATTACACACAGGCCTGAAATACACACATGCCAGTCCACACTCCGTGCTTGGTCCAGACAGAGACTTGAACCAGCGACCCTCCGGTTCCAAGGCCAAGTCCCTACTGCCAACCCAACCCAATTGCAAAAAACTATTTGAACTCGAAACAAAGCCCAACTCAATATCAAATAAAATATACATAAATTAACAATCTGTATATTGTTGCCAGATCTCATTTCTGAAATTCATGAAATTAGCCTGGTGTATATATATTTTTCCATGCACATTTCTTCCTCTATATATACACTGTACATATGTAGATATGTACTTTTTTACAAACCTCTCTGAAGTGATGCCATTCTGGTAACTGCCACTGTACTGCTGCCTTTTGTCCACCGGCATCACATCAAGGTACCCTCCTGACTCATTCTGGATCACTCCAGCATGAATGGCTGCTCGGCAGATACTGGATTTCTGGGGGAAAGAGGTTGTAACGTCAAATTATTCATATAAGAAGAAAAGACTTAAGAATAATGTTCCCTGTCCTCTAGAGCAGTGGTTCTCAACCTTTTCGAGTCGTGACCCCTAGAGTAATGAGGTTGGTGTTAGGAAAGACCCACCCCCCTCGACAACGAGAAAAAAAAGAAACAGCCTCAACAACGAGAGAAAAGAAACAGCTGTTTCTACACGCCTCCCCCTGCTGATTTTGAGTGAATATTGTGAATGTTCTGATTAATACATGTAAACAAATAATGCTTTGCTTTAAAGACAGTTTACTTTTAGCAGCTAGCACCTAGCCTTGTCCAATGTGCTCCAGGCTCTGTGGATTTTGGATGTGTTTGTGACATTTTCTCTCCCCCCGACCGCACCCTTTCTGTGTTCCAGGACCTCCTGATTTACAAATGAAGATCTGAATATAACACCATTCCCCAGTCTAAAATATGTAATTTCTTTTTTTTTCTCCCCCCAACCATCTGGCGACCCCCAGAAATGATCTTGCAACCCCCTTGGGGGTCTCGACCCCCAGGTTGAGAACCACTACTCTAGAGAATAAATGCAGTATGGTTGGTGAATGCTGCCAATATTATCATCATCATAAAATCATCAAAATGGTCCCTCGACATGTGGTGACATAATAAACAGAGAGGAGATGACGCCTATTTGAGGAATGGGTAGTTATATGGGTTAAAGTTTGATCGTGCCTTAACTGGTCGTATCCCAAAACACTGTTTAGCTTTTCACAGCAGACCTTGTGAAATTTTGTAGATGAAAAGGCATAGGTGTATATAATGATCTCAATAATGGCTGCATTGCATATTTCAGGGTCGACGTGCAGCCAGGGAATACCTGCATCCAATCAGTAACAGAGTCCTGTGACTCCTGTGACATGTTGACCTATGTTTACAAAGAATTTCTTCCCGCTACACGCTTCCCAACCGCAAAAAAATGTCATTATTTCGGCTAGCGGCACTCTGCGCCTGTTTTCGGCGCAAGAAAGGTTCAAGTGGGCCAATAAGATTTAGACGTGTCATAACAGGAAAATAATTGGAACTAATAACATTAATTAAGGCTGGATTTCATTTAGGTTTTACTGTTTAAAGTTATTGTGCAAGCTGATTTGGCATGTGCGACTGATGATACTGATGATGGCTTATTTCAAGTGCTAGATAATCCATATTTAGCACTTGAAAAAAAGACATAATTTATGTTGTTAATTACATCTTTGCTTTACTGGCTATGACAAGTCAGAATGTCTGTTGTGAAAAAGGTCTAGTGTTTCCAATAAGTCAGTGAAAGAATGTGATGGTCAGTTTATGACAATAATGCAACAACTTACATCTGAATAGTATTTTGTCCCAATGACTCGGGGTTGACTGTCACGCAGACAGTTCCTGGGACAATACAACCTAAAGGAAAAGCAGAGCTCACTTTAGGTCATATATTAACAGTACAAACACTGGAACTACTATATGTTCTTACTGTCCTAAAGGCAGAGCTTTTTGGAGGCTGAAATAATCAAACTGGTTAAGTAAACACTATTTAGGCAAAGAACTACACCTTGTAGGATTGCAAATAGAATAAAACTATAAATGGCAAAACAGGTAACCTTTGTCAAGATATAATATAAAAATCGGCAAATGCTAGTTTTGCTTCATTGATGATGTTGAAAGGGCCAAATAGCTAATCTCTATTACTTTGAAAAAAAAGTAACTTATTGGCTCTGCCCATTGTAGTTTAATTCGAATGGTGAGATGTTTTTAATCTCCTGTTTAAAAAGCACAATGTTACCTGGGACAGTGTCGTACAGGTTTCTTGAAAGGGCAGAAAAGTGTAACGGTGGTATCACATGTTACTGCCTTGACTGGGAGAAAAAAAGGCAGAGAAAAATTATCCTACAGTGTGTTTGTATGCTGATAACATGTTACTGTATATGTGTCCTCAAAGTGAAAAAAGATTGTATCCTCCTTACCAGGCACCGTCTCTACTTTGAAGGAATTTGCACTCCTGTTTTTCCTGTGAATTTAAAGAAAACTGCATGAAGGTATGGTCTGTGCTGTATTACTCTGTGTCCCCTCCTACTGTGCAATATGTCATTTATATTCATCCGCACCTTACTCATGTGTATATCTGTGTATATATACTGTCTGTTTATATAAGGGTGTCTATAGTGTAAACATTACTATTATTATTATAACTCTAATTCAACTTTTTTCTATTTCTTATAATACTTTTTGTATATTTTTTTCCTATGTCTATTTAATGTGTATTTGATTATTATTCTGATGTGTGGGATTTTTTTCCGTTTGAGCTGCTGTAGCAAGGGAATTTCCCCAATGTGGGATTAATAAAGTCAATCTTATCATATCTTATTAAACACTTTTCTTTTTTTTAAAATAAAGACTAAATGCAGAAACTGATTCATACCCAATTGATTGAATACCATTCTTGTATGACTTGGTGAATTGTTGTTTTCTGCCCAGTCTGGTCACATCCAGCCATCCCCCGTCATTGTCAATAACACCAGAGTGTAACCCAGCTCCACACACGCTGGATTGCTGCAGTAGACATACACAACTGTTAATGCACACAGCCAGGTATAGCTTCAAACAAACATGAATCTTCCATGGATACATAGGTAAATGTCAAACATTGAAAATGAAAAAATGAAGTTGTCTCTGTTGATCACTTACCATGTCATAATAGCCGTTCCCAACTACTTTTCCCGGTGTGTCAAGGCAGCCAGGTGGACACTCATATCTATGGGCAGGAATAACAGTGAACACATCTCGCCACTGTTATTTTGCTTTTCACATAAGCACATGCTACATACATACTAATATAAGGAATATTTCTGTGTTTTATCTGAAAATAATAAACTATGTAATTCAGTATGAACTGATAATTCCCAACTATCTTGGCACATCAAATGTTTCCCAGAATTTGCATACACAGTATTATTAAAGTCTCTGGACACCCACACAGGTGATTTAACTTATTCTGGCATTTAAGACCTCTGCTCAGGTTGAAGGTGGGCCAGCTTTGATGGGAATTCATTACGTCACAAATTTCATCCACCAATAAGAATGATAAAGCTGTCATTTGTCCTGCCCTAACAGGTGCAACAAAGATAACAGGAGGCTCAGGAAGATGTAAATCAACCAGTCTAAACACACCCACACAGTCCTGGGAAGAGGTCCAGTCAGCTAGCCTAGAAATCTAGATGCACCCTAGCGGCAGCAAATATAATTTGCAGCCAGGGTCA
The DNA here is from genome assembly GCA_023566125.1 of Zingel zingel. NCBI lineage: Eukaryota > Metazoa > Chordata > Actinopteri > Perciformes > Percidae > Zingel > Zingel zingel. The sequence continues at coordinate 8,917,579 of CM042324.1, forward strand.
GTCTAACAACTCTCCGTTGGCTTGCGAGCTGGAAAAACCAAATTCTGGTCAGGCCAATCGCATCTTGTATAGAGTCGGTGGGCGGGCTTAACATAAGGACGGCAGAGTTGCGACGGTTCTGTGTGAATTCATATGTCTGTGTGTCACCATATTCTTTAGCATTTACCTGTTACAGGTCGTCCCCTTGCACTGATCTCTCAGCTTAGTCTCACAGTCAACCTGTTGACCTAACATAACAAACAAACAAAGAAACAAGAGCCTTTCACAACCTCATTCTAATACTAGTAATAATGTCTACTCTCACGACTGCACCATTCAGAGAGATGTAGTAATGTGGGAACAGTCCTTACACATCTGCTCTGTGCTGACAACCTGGTTTCTCTCTAGGTTGTCATTGGGTGAGGGGTTTGGCGTCTGGGCCCTGGGTTGGGGCTCCCTGTCCCTCACTGGTTCCGCTTCAGGTTCAATGTAGTTTGTCTCCTCAATCTCAGGAGCGGGACGCCTGTCAACACCCCCGTCTGTAAACATGGATACCAGATTGTCATTGTGTTGTTTCACTAGATTGATCATTTTCTTTGTCTTACATTGATTCAAGGTGTACATATGTCTCAACATTAATATTTTTGATGTGATGAAATGCTGCACTGGGCACATAAAAAACAATCTTGCCATGGCAAAATCATGACAGTGAGGGAAAATATTCATGGTGTAGTCAAATTTTGTGAACTATTTAAACGCAGGGCAACATATTTTCTTTTAGAAAAAAAAAAAAAAAAATAAATAAATAAAAAAAAAATATATATATATATATATATATATATATATTTCTTGATGCTGCACTTTCATATGGCTCTTTGTAGTATTACCTATTTAAAGCTAATGTACTTGCACTTAAGACTTGTTGTTTGGAGTTTGCACCTTTAAGTTTGAACGCACTTAGTCGCTTTGGATATAAGTGTCTGCTAAATGACATGTAATGTAATGTAAAACTATTTATAACAATTCTGGATAGGTACAAATGTATGTAAGGAGATAAACCATGGCAGCAGAAAAACCAGAACTCTGTCCCAAACCCACCTTTGTAGCAGAGATTGTCCCTGCAGCCTCCACCATAGCTAGCTGGACAGGCAGAACAGGGAGTTCCATATTTGTAAGGAGCATGACCCCACCAGTTGCCCCTGAAAAATAAATTATGTATTTATCTATTTATTTTAATGTTTTTTATAAGCAAGAGATGGAGGTGTATTATAATCAATACAGCCAAACTACTGGGAATTTTGTTAAACTTCAACGTTAATTCACTTCATTAACGGAATTTAGCATTTATACTCTTATAACATTGTTGGGATCAAGTAAAAAAAAAAAGAGAAAGAGACATTCCTCTTCAATGTTCAAAACCTAGTGCCTACATTACCCACAATGCAACTTGACTGCTGACAGTTCTGTCGGAGATTTGAGTGTGTTAATGCTAATAGTGGCTAGTGTATCCTCGAACCTCAAGCTGAGTTTGTGAGCGGACTACAGATGTCGGCCTACTTTCTTCTAACTTCTACAGTTGTTGTTTTAAGACCCAGCTGACTCAGGTGACATCACTTGAGATAATTGATCAGCCATATACAAGTCTTTCCACATATGCAACACCTGTAAACAGACTTTGATTCAGTTCATATCTCTTTTGTATCTCTTGTTTGGAGTCATTACAAAGTAAAAGAAAAACTGATTCTGAGATAACTACATTTATGATTTTAGTTTTGATCTCTGTCATTTTGAGGAAGTTGTATCACATGGTATTGAAACAAGCCAAAACGTACGGTGGAGAGTAGTTGCAGACCAGATAGACAGCTTTAGCCCAGATCATTCCCCAAACGTTCATGTTGTAACACACATTGATGGCACAGCCAATACGATTGCTAGTCGCCCACACCAACTGAAAATTAAAAAATACATACACAAAGTAAAGTGTTCAGTGGTCCTCTCACATTTGTTGGAGCTTGTAGCTGAATTTTCAAAAGGAAGCGTTCATCAAGTGTTAGTATACACAATTTCAAGTAGCAGGATTTTGCATAATTTCATGCGGCTCTCATAGTAACATAGGCAATAATGATAAACTTGAATAACTTGGAAGAAGGGCCTTGTTAGTTGAACTAGCAGTAGTTCAACCCTGTCTTCCAAAAAATGATGTTCCTATATAACAAAACTGCATTCTCAAACTGATCTGTTAAAGAAAATAACTCATGTTCACAGAATAATTTTTTTAAAGCCATTCACAAAGTTGTTTTTACTCATTTTAACTTCTCTTCTTAAACGTCTAATCAGCCTGAGTAACTAAAAACACCTTTGTGGGTATGCAGGGCCATTGTTGTTCCCTAATACATTTGAATTATTATTTTTGAAACATCACAAATTGATATACATTTTTTTTAAGTTAAAGCCTAAAATGATCCCAAGACATTGTTAACCCATGGAGATAAAAAGCCCTTACCTGAGTGTAGTGAGTACAAACAGGTCCTGAACATCTGAATGGGCAGTGTGGGTTACACTCCTGGGAGTAGGGATAGCTGTAGTACCTCACCTCATCATACCAGGCCTGCACATGGTAGGTAGGGGGGCGGTCCCTAAAGTCACACAAAATGTAGTATACTGTATCCTTTCATAATATCACAAAAAAAATATGATAATAAATACGTTGAAGTCATGTTAAAGTCTTCAGTCATCCAGGAAGTCATCCAGTTAAAATTAGTCCAATAAATATGAGCGTTTGGACAAGACAAAAGTTATGATTAGGCACCAAAAAGACTTAGATTTGGAAAAAGATTGTGGTTTGAATTAAAACACTCCCATGGAACACACATTTCCAGGGTGAAAGGCTTTCCCCGAGAAGTGAACTCCACTCTCTAGCTTGAAAGTCCTGTACATGAAGGTATCATCCACCTCGACCTCCTCCCTATGCAGCCAGCCGCGTTCCTATGCGGCCGTCAATGTGGTGAATGCAGCAACAAAAAAAAACATGGAATGCTTACGGGTTACAGTGCTTAACTTTTGGTAGCTTTTTGAACTAATCGTTCATGAGAACAGGCTGAAGGAGCTAAACTACATTGTTGAAGTTTCCATGTGCAAGGCACTTCACCTGAGGCTAAACAATAGAAATCTTACCATGGACCAATAAAGGCAAAAACTCTTCCCTTATTAAGAGACCATTTACACATCAGACAGTTTTAAACATCATAGCAGAAAAAGCACAGGTTGATAACAGCAACAATGGCCGCATTGAATTTAGTTGGTTTGGTATTGTGCATGCTTGCTTATAATGCATGTCTTAAAGGTGCACTATGAGTTCCTGCATGGTTTCAGCGCAATTTCATTTTTGTCTCAAATCATAGGCATCTCTGCCTGCCCCCTGAATACACCGTGAAAAAGCCCGGTCTCTGGAGACAACACAAGGGTCGTAAATGTCAAACAAACACTAGGGGCACAGGCTGTGCGAGACCAGGCTTTTTCACAGTGTATTCAGGGGGCAGGCAGCTAGCAGATCAAGGAGAGATGCCTACGATTTGAGAAAGAAATTTGGCCTCAAGATACGAGTTACTATCTTGAGGCCACGAGATAGTTATAATTAATTTTTTTGACAAAGTGGGACCAGGGGGGCTCCGTAAAAATCACTAGGTGAACTACAGAGTCAAAGAAGAAGAAAACAAAGTACAACAGAATGCAACCATTCAGAGTTGTGAGGTTTGGGGAGAATCTTCAATCAAACAATCAAAAAACAGGTTGGTTTGTGGTGAAAATTAATTAGGTATCATACAAAATGATGGAGCGTATTGTAAAAAAACACTATTATTCTTATCATATTACAGTTGTATAAAACATAATTTAACTAACGAAGTTCCCTCCACTTCTTTGTAGGCTACATACACACCTGCCCCAGTGCGCTCCAAGGTTTTGTCCTATTTGTGTCAACATATGGCTCGGTCCATGTTCCCATCGGCAGGTATATGCCCAGTGCTCTGCACTCCTCTCTAACTCATAATCCCATACCTGGGGAGCACACACAGACACACACACACACACACACACACACACACACACACACACACACACACACACACACACACACACACACACACACACACACACACACACACAGAGAGAGAGAACAACACATATGAACTTGGTTAAAAAATATGCCTCTGGAAAAAAAAAATGAAAAAATGTCAACTCTGAAGGTAGGAAGCTTTTTCAGCTGGTCCCTAAAGCATTAGGTTTGGTAGTATTACGTTTCTCTTGGGCTCCAGGTTAAACTCAATGAGTTTTTGAGTCTAGTGTAGCTTTGCCTCCGACAGATGTTTGCAGACCTAAAACTCCACTCTAGATAACCCTCATGATTTAAGTGGCCTAAGTGGCCTGCCACTTTCCATAGTTGCAGCTTTAATTGCTACTCATTACATTTTTCAGATATCTCATCATCCTCTTTGAGTAAATTAGACCATACTTGAGGCAAAGTGAACCTGAAAGATGAACCTTCTTTAATTTTAGGTACAGAGTCTGTACGCATGCCTCTCGCAAATTTAACACAGTATAGTCAAAACTAGGCCTCTCCCATTAAGCACACACGTTCACTCTCTGACACACACACAGACACATACATGAGAGAGAAGGGAAACAGAGAGGAATCACCACCACCACCACATCAACTTGCAGCTTTGTGCTACTATTCAATGTGGTTGTTTCATAGCTTGTTTCCAGTAAGTTTTTGGTGTCATAAAACAAGCTGAGAGAGAAAAAGCTGACAAATAAAAGTAGACAGTCTCTCTATAGGAGCTTGATTCCATCTTTACTGTGAAAACCTGACAAAAATTAAGCTAAATTGAAGTCAAAATACCTGAAAACAGTTTTCAACAAAGAAAGAAAGCAGACCAAGGGTATAGGATTGAGCAATTCAAATGTTGCAGCAAAGTTAATTTACTGTTGACTTTTTTGGGGAGGGAGAAGAATAGGTGCAGTGTGCTCTGCTGCTGGCATACTGTTTGGTTGCATTACGGCCATCACACGTCAAAACTAACAGGATAATGCTTAAGTGTGGAGTTGTAACTGCTCTGATTGACCACCATAATGTGTTCCATATGTTTGGTGAGGCTAACACACTGTGCAAACTGTTGCCCATTTACTGTGCTGCTGCTTACTGTTCAGTCCTGGTTGGAGATATTTTGACTCTTTACTTCTTTGGCTACAATCCAGCTTGTGGCTGAGATATCAACACTGAGGTGATTTTCTGCTCTAACCTCCTGCAAGGTTGCCATGTGATACAATATTTTTCCATGATCATTACATTATATTGTATAGTTGTTAGGTCGAATTCTTATCATTCCAAAACTTCAGTTAAAAGATCATGTTACATTAGCTATGGAAAAATGACAGAGAAGGTTGTTTGTTCAAACAATCAAAACAACCACAACAGGAAATACATGCTGGAATTGGTCTGTTGTGTGGGCATTCAGACTTTAAACAGCATTGCATTAAAATAATGTGACGGGCTGCATTGGTGCGAGCCTGTTGCTACAGGTACCATCAACACATATGATTAAATATGATCTAGGAAGGCAGGTTTGAGTTAAGATCCATTAATCTGAGGGCTTACCAGACATCAAAAACTGCACAGCAGTTTGTAATATATATGGATTATCATGGCAAAGTGGTCATGGCGATAGGTCTGGGTGATACTGTATGGCCAAAATCTTTTATCCTGATATAGGTAATTTCATATCTTGATTACGATATATGTAGCATGTTCTTTTGTTTGTTAATCTATAGGAAATAACCACATCGTGAAGCTTTTTTTGTATACTCCATGCTCCATGTTGCATAGATGCCTCTATGGTTTGCTCCAGCTTCACTAGGCCTACCACATGCAAGGATCAGAACGTTAATTGCTCCCAAATGGACGTAAGTATCGCTGTAATGCAGTTCAGCCGAAGGTTTTTCAACATAGCAAAAGAGACGATATAGAAAAATATGTAGGCTATGATAGAAATTTTAATATTGTTTTGATGACATATATAAATAATGTCAAATAGAGCAGCCCTACATGGCGAGAATCATTTCATCCGTTTCAACAATCTTGAGTGAAACAGTACGTGTTACATCTACCAGGAATGTGTGCCTGCACACATTTGACTGGCTAGCGTAATGTGTTACTGCCTTCTGGCGAAAATAAAGTTTCACTCTTTTGCCTCTTTTGCCAGACGACAAGCATTTTTCTGCAGCAGCCCTTTAAGGCAGCACACTAGCACAGTGGTATCATTGAGCACAATATGGCAAGATAGAATAGAAACTGATATTTACGTCTGTTTATTTAAGCCGAGATGAGGCACAGTAAAGTGTAACCTATCCTCCAGAGTATGAACTAGCTCTGCTGCCATCTCTGTATATTAATACAAACATAGTATACAGTACGTGAGGAGGCTGTGTTATTTTTCACACATTGCTAACGTTGGTCTGAACACAGCTTTAAGGGCGGTGGATTGTTTAATGTAAAAAATGTGACTTTGACACTGGAGACTGCAGTTCATCTTCTGTCTTGTCCCAAAAATCAATGTTGGTTCCTATTAACTATGAAGACAATCTTACTAATGACAATCTAACCACGTAGTTTTTATTTTCCTAAACCTAACAGCTCAGAAAAAATTCCATAGGTTTTTGGAAATGTAATGTGACATTTTGAGTAACTTCTGGAGGTTAAACTATTTTAATGCTTTAAAACAAATTATTGTTTCAGTTCCTGAAGGAGTCAGTTTGCTTAAAAAAAGTGTTTGTCAGATAGTCCAACACTTGACATTTCCTAATCTTGACACATCTTGGCCCTCTCTACAACTGCAGATTTTTTAACCCGGCTTCGAATGTGGCCGTTCAGAACCGATAAAATCACTTTTTACATTTTCGGACAATACTTCATAGAAGTTGTGTTAGAAGCATACTGAACCCTTAGGCCTACTTAGGGCATGTGTCACTACTCTTGCAGGTTATAATAAAATTCCAGTTCATCACGAAGCTTTCACTGCAAACGGATACTAATTATCTCTGCCAGCCATTATTCTCTCTGTATTCTTGTTATTCTTCACTCTTAATTATCCAGCAGAGAGGAAGATGGACTGCTCGCCAGCTTTCAGGGAAAAGTCACGATAATAACTTCCAATCTCCTTTTGCATTCCAAAGAGCATTAACGTCCCAAAATACAGAGCTGTTTTCAGCCCTCTGGCAGGACCACCTGAGCAGTCTTACAGTTGTAGATTTAGGGCGAATGCTCAGTAAAACAAGAAGCCATCCGTTGGTTTGAGAATTTAAAGTACGCAAATTTGCTTTACGTAAATGCTTGTAATTCATCCGTATTGATGGTTGTGATTAAAGGAAGCTTTTAAAGAGGTCTCTATTTCTCAGGAAAATCTGCTGGGCAAGAAGTGACGTGCTTTAGATTAACGGATGCAACAGTGCTTTAAAGGCATTTGCTGACTTGCTTTTGTAGTCAGAACTGCAATGAAAGTTCAGCCCTTTAGGCCTCCAAATCCTGCAATCTGAAAACCAAATACTTGGTCCTCATCAGTCCCCGGCCCTACCACATCATTATCATCAGTAATAGTATCCCTTGCTAAAGAAACAGGATTAGTGTACATAACATACATTTACACTAATGTGCCCTGCACTTCAAATGGTAAGGCTCGACATGTTTGAAATAGATTCACTGCCGTGGCACCCAAAATGAAATGCATGGAGGATCGAACAAAAGATAACATCGGCCTCGGCCAGGGTTTGAGTGAGCTGCGATGGATGGGGATAGAGGAGGGAAGGCAGAGCGTGAAAGGGGAGCAGGGTGAAAAAAAGCCTGAGGGAAAGTTTGTGAGGCTGAAGATCAAGAATGCAAAAGAGCAAGACAGAGAGAAAGAGAGTCAGCGGGAGGAGGAATGGAGTATTAGAGTTGGGAGATGCAGGGCAGGAAGGGAAGAAGGGAGGACAGGATGGTTGAGGTAGAGGGCAGGACAACACTGCGGGGGTGAAAGCTGAATATGGGCCAGGGTCAGCGAGGGCGGGCAAGCAGGAGGGAGGTGCTACAGCTAGCCAGATGGTGGCTTTGGATTGCAGATCTTGTTCACTCTGTTGTCTTGAGCTGACAGAACTACACTGGCAGAGTCGGGAGAGTGCTTTCCTGAGAGAAAGACTTGTGACTTTGGTGTCAAAGCTCCATGATTATGCCAGATTTACTAGATAATGAAGCTTTCCATTATAGAATGGTACAAATGCAGTTTAAAATGATAACTTTTTTTAACAGAGGGTTCTTGATTATAGACAGGAGGGAAAAGCAGCTTATCAATTGTTACCCTGTGACCACCGATTTTGTCAGCTGAATTGACGACTGTCGCTGGCAGATTTTATCAGCTAGCTAGTTAATCAAGCTAACATTAGCTGAGCTAATTTAGCTCCCTAAATGAGTTTAAACCATTGTCTAAAGCTGACTTTTTAAAGTTTCCAGATTCATTATAATAAGAATCCTTCAAAACAATCTTAAATATGCACTTGATGGCTACATGATATTGGGTTTAAAAACTAAGGCTAAAAAATGTAATGCCATTTCAGATAACGTTGGCATGTAAACCTCCCTAAATCCAATAATACCAGGACAGAGCTCCTAAACGTTAGCCTAAACTTCTTGCACACAGTTAGGAAATATAACACAGTGGATGTGCTAGTTGTGAATGTGGTTTTCCTTACCAGTAACCCCACAAACTAATTTAACCTATTAAGGATGTGCCCTTTGGCCTTGGAAGTAACACTGGGTTAATACTGTCGTTAATATAGTTAGCTGGACCTGCTAACGATTGTAGTTTACGTTACAGCAGTAAAACACACTGTTTAACTTATTCCTTACATATTTTATTTGTGTTTTTTTGGTTTACTTAAAGGGTGAAAAAAGACACCAATCACAAACGTCTTTAAATGCTGAGTATCACGCCGCTTCAGCATGTTTAGAAAGCCAAAGCTTCACAGGGCAGTTGTGCCCTGTAGGGTTGCTAAAGTATGATTAGACAAGCTTCAGTAAATGGGCAATCCAAATGCATCAGTTTAGTCTGGATTAATGGAATTTCCAGGATAAATGCCTGACATCCAGCGCGATGTCCATTGCCTTTTGCTCTCTGTGCCGTTCTCAAACTCCATTCGCTTCAGGAAACAACAAGAAACTTCCAGCTAGCAAGCTAAATACTGAAAATGGCAAGTTTTGAAGAAAATTTTGATCGTGCAACAAGGCAGGCCTGCTTTCAAGAAATGATTGTAAAGATTTACAAAGATTATCTTTACAGCATTTACTATCTAACTGGGACGTTTTGGGACCGATTGGTGGTGATTGCTGTGGACGATCATACGGCGATACACTGGTAAGAGCAAATTATGTTTAACCATGTACCCAGCTAATTTAAATAGCTCACGTTACTGTATTGTGTAAACAGTTAACTTCTTTTAATATTGTATGTGCCGTTTTCTTTTGCCAGGTGCAAATGTTCCACCAAAATAAGTTCCTTCCCAAGACAGAGCCACCGCTGCTGCGTCAGGAATTTAGGGCCGCCCAAGACTATTGTGATTGGTTTAAAGAAATGCAAACAACCCAGTTTTTTTTTTCCTCCTATCCCAGAATGTTTGTGTGAAGTAGCCAGACCTTACTCCACAACGCTGTGGAGATAGGTCTGGCAATGCGAGACAAGCATCAGTTCTCCTGATACTGCAAATTTAATTCTGAGTCTTTATCGAACTAATACTGGTTTGTGGTGTTTATTAATTTAAATTAAAAACAGAAATGTGTTCCAGTGTGCAGGGGTGAATTCTTTCAAATGATAATATCTATTCCAGTGTGGTAAAATTGACTTAGAATAAGAGAGACAGCTGTGTCCCCAGCACCTACCATGTACTCCATGTTGGAGGCAGGAGGGTAGACCTGACCCCGTAGCTTGTTGTGCAAGTCCAGGATGAGGTGCATGTCTCCGTCGCTGATGGCCCTCTTCCCTCTCGAACGGGCCCTCCACCACTCCTCATCCTTTTCCCTGTATTTGTCCAGGATGGACTCGAGTTGTGTGGAGTTGGTGAGGACCATTGCTAGGGCGGTCTGAGTCAAACATAGGAACAAACTCGCTGCTCTTACCCAGCCTGGGAAAGGAAGAGACCGCTTCATGATGGGAGAAATACTGCTGCTGAATGAGGCCTTTTTGATGTCTGCAAAACAGAGAGAGTGCATGTTTAAGTAGAATAGCTTGAATTTCAATTCCTGCTTTATCCTTTCAGACTGTTCACTTCTTGCATGTGAGTACACAATTTCCATGCAGCTGTTTAATATGTGATGTTGCACCAATGCACAGCTCATTATTAGGCGCTTTTTACAAAATAGAACTGCTCCTGACTCCAAGGCAGTCTGAGTGCATCTGCAGGTCACTGCATCACTACACACAGTAGTACCAGTGTAAACTGGGTTTTCACATCTTCTTAGGGAGCACAAGATGTGCAAATGTATGAGTTACTCTACTGTATGTATGCTAGCATGCACTGGAGGGAGGCATGCAGCGTCATTTTTTATATAAAAAAAGATTAAATTATAATTATCATCTTAATCGTTTCTTTTAAAGATCCCTTCAAGAACTAAAATACTCCAGTGATGTTTTTATACAAAAACTAGTTCCAATAATAGAGAATTATAGAGAATAGCCTATTAAAAATGATTCTAGAAATACTTTTAAAAGATCAAACGTGATAAGCTCACTTGTGAGTTACAAAGACACACACACGGGTCCTAAATAATAATAGTTATTTATAGTGCAGTCATTTATACTGCAAGTTTACCTTTACGTTCTGCCAAATTGATTGAAATACCTCCAAGGTGCAATATTCCAGATGCCAGAAAGCCTTGAGATTATTGTAGAGTGACAGGTTTCCAATCCATGGAGCCTTTAATTCCATCCATCACACAGAATGAGAGCAGGCAGTCGGTACGTCCACGCTGGAAGAGAGAGAGAGAGAGCTCAAAAATGTCTATAGGTACCTGTTGAATTCCTCAGCTGGCTCTGTGTGCTACTGGCTGCATGGGACCGCTGCTCATTTTGCGTTTATATGCCAAATTTGTGCATAGCAACGCAGAGGACCACGCCTCCAAAAACCCTCTTGCTCCCCCTTAACCGCACCCCCACCTAACAAACACACACACACACACACACACACACACACACACACACACACACACACACACACACACACACACACACAAACACACCCATCTGTTGGAGCTCCAGGGTTGATCTATTTGAGGAGGCACCTGATCGCACTAGAAGTGACGTGAAGGTAAACTTGTGGATGTTATTAGAGCAGCCCACTCCTGTTACAAATATTGCACATTTTGCTTTTTCCAGGATTTTTGTTTGACAGGAAGACACGGTCAAAACGAGTTATTGGCAGCAGAAAATAGGCTACAGACTTAAAATACATATAAGGCCCCCTGGTGAAAACCCATAATGCGTATAAGGATTTCAAAGAATTAAGAAGCCAGCTTGCAGTTATGACATTTCTTTTAGTCTCTTAATGTATCACTAGTAGTTATGTCTTACTGTACAGTATGTATTATACAGGAACACAGTTTACAGTCATATCTGTACAATGCCCTTACAAAAATAGTAGAAAATGGTTATTGTATAATAATTTGCACAAATGCAATACACATCCCATTCATGAGCATCTGTAAGTGTTGTATTCCTTTCCTTGAGGGCTGAACCTGTCTGAGATCACACCAAGTCCTTTGCTGTGTGGGAGAATGGCAGCAGCCAGCAGCTGCAGCAGCCAGCAGGGTGGCCACTATTCCCCTGTTACACGACCACAAAGCACCGATTCATCTGCCTTTACATACCCTAAAACATTTGTGAATTTGTGTGTGTGTGTGTGTGTGTGTGTGTGTGTGTGTGTGTATGCTCTCTCTCTCTCTCTGCTTCCTCTACTCCAACATGATCTCTTCTAACTGTCCATCAGCACAAGGAAGACTTTCTTTTACTGTAAATTATCACTGAGGCACAAAGGCAAGGCAAAGTGAATAGAAATATATAAAACAATAACAGCTAACAAAAATAGGAATGAAACATGTATGCAACAAGCCCCGGTGTGAAATATGTACACATATATCACATGTAGGTTTACAGCATGGCCTGCAACATAGATAACATAAATAGGATAACATAGATAGGACATTTCAACCAGACAACATAAAGTCCAGTAATTTACCAAAATGATCACTAGCTTTTGCATTTATAGGTAGGCCTAATGTAAATATACAGTATATTTGAACTACTCTTAGAGAAACTCGTCTATCAAAATCTCCCAGAGCCAAAATTAAAAAACAAAATCCTCACAAGTGAGAACATGTGACTAGGGAATGTATTTTTTTTTTTGCAAAATTGGTATTAATAATAATTTTAGTCAGGACAGCCTTTTATGCAGACAGTCGCCAGTTTTCATCCTTATTCCATAGTATAATCTATGGATATTTTCAACATTACTAATACTAGAGCCACGTTTGTTTGATCTCTTCTACAAGCATCTGCTGCCCCCTCTTGGATAGAGAAGAGATTTTCAGTTATAACCACTTGCTTCAGTGATGTTGGAGCTGAGCAAAAACTGTGATTTTAACTCGCAGAACACAAGAGTTGCTGGTCTACTTTTCTAATGGGTGAGGAACTTATAAAACTACAAAAACAATCTAACCGAACGAGGCAGCGGTAGACCTGCAACTCCTGTGTTCTGTGAGGTAAAATCACTGCTTTTGTCAACAAAATAACTGTAGACAATGCAGTCAATGGTATTGTTAAAGCAGCCTATCTAACAAGAACTTAATCGACTGAAAGACAAACTTCCAAAAAAGGACCATTTTGATATTTGGTAATTACACAGCAAACATATTTTGGTGATTGGAAGAAGAAGAAGAAGAGACATCTAGGAAGCAAGGCTAAAACTAGGACATGTTTGTGTGTAAAGCTTAAGTATTTAACATTTGTATCGTGTTGGAGTAATCCATAAACATGCAATAATGTATAAAGGATAACTTGCAGTTTTACAGGGAGATAGGCCTACATGCTGTGACTATTTCTTCACTGGCAGAAGTAAGTCTTGAACTGTTGTGCGGTTGCCAGGCAACCAACAGAGCCTGTGCACAGAAATGCTGGGAGGATTAAAAACTGTTCTTCATGAAGAAATAGTTACACTATGTAACTCACTCATGTAAAACCACACATTGTTGTTTTGACATGTCTTTTTGTGTACGAATTAAACCTAACGTGTCATTATGTGAGCTCCAGAAGTTCTTGGGACAGAGCCAGGTTAGCTGTTTCCTCTGCTATCGTCTTCATGCTAAGCCTGTTATAGTCTTCATGCTAAGCTAGGTTAATCAGCTGCAGAATGTAGCTTTATATTCATATTTAGAGTGGTATTAATCTTCTCATCTAACGCTCTACAAGTAAGTGAATTAACATAGTTCCCAAAATGTTGAACTTTTTGGAACATTTTAGGACAGCTGTTTAATTTAACATAAAGGTAATACCAACTCAGTCACAGGTGAGTTAAGGTCCTCTTTCATGTGCCCTCTAATAATTTGTCCAGAAGTCACAATAAAAGTAAACTGTCATTATGTTTGTTGGGCTCGATTACATGCCTCTATCACTGTTGGGTAAGTGTTATTTACAAAAGCAAGGTTGTGCATACAGTTGCTAAACCTTTGCTCTTTCCTGGCAAACATTATGCACCTGGCCAAATTACTGCACAATGTGTTTCTGGGCTGATGTCTAAATTACCTGCCACATTTACATGACATAAAATAAATAAATCAAATGATTTCATATAATACATGTAATATAAAGTTAAGAGTGTGTTCTATCTCTGTATTGAACATGTAGACTATTGCACTGCAGGTTTGTGTATGGTTGAATTTTTGTATTTTTAGTTTAAGCACACATTTTGAACATACTGTATATCCATAGTTTTTCTTTTTCAACTTTAAACTTTTAACTAACTTTGTTAGTCACTGTGTCAATGTCCATGTCAATATGCTTTGGCAAGATAAAGAACAGATCAAACATGAGTGCAAGAGACATGCACAGACAGTCCCATATTGGGGGAAGCAGCTAAATAATAATTAATTACAGACTTGACGTCAGGACCCCACTCTGACTATATTAATGATGTTCAGGGACAGCCTGTCAGACACACACAGGTACTGTTGTCTTGTTGTGTATTTTTATTTTTTGGCAGAAACCGTTCTTATCAAATCTCCTTCAACTGACAAATGAATATCAAGATGGGGAACATGCATTGCCCTCCTGAGGACGCAGCCCACCTGGCCTCTATTGCTCGAGACATCTGCCCTTTCCCAAACTACAACCCCAGTCCTCTTTTCTTCAACATGCTGTCCATCAACTCTTCACTTCACCTGAGGAACCAATACACAGCAGTGCAATCCTCCCTGACCCCCAAGCAGCTGGAGGACTTCACCCAGGGCCTGAGGACCTCTTTTGGCAGGGAGGGCAATGTCACTCTTGGCGGAGTGGGGGTAGTGGCCCTGTCCCTGGCTGTGCTGTTTGACACTCTTGCCAGACAGGTCAGGGGAGAGTGGGTGTCAGACTCAGGGCCCAATCTAGGTTTATTTGTCAAAAACCTGAGAGGGTATTACCCACCGCATGTCTACACAGCCAGTGAGTACCTGAGGCTGGTACCCCACATTGCAAACAACCCTACCAGGATGAAAGAGGAGTCAGAGAGGTAGGTACTGTAATGTGTATCGCATGCGCCCTAAAAACAGTTTGCCACTATTGAATGTGTGTACTCTATGTCAGCTTGTTTGATTTTATTTTCTGTTTGTCTCACCAAGGTACCTCAAGCAGTTTGAAATCGATCACCAATCTTGGGACAAATTGGTAGAAAACCACACAATGCCGATAGACGACACCACAGTAGTCAATGTGATGATGGGACAATTTTTTGCAGTCAGTTTATCCCTTCATCTCAGCCGCATCACAGATTCTACAGATAATGTAGACCTGTCGGACCTCAATCACAGACAAATCCCTACATATGGTATTACCTGGAATCTCAACTGTGACCTAGAGGCTGCTGACAAAGCCTTTTTGGCTAAAGTAAAAAAATCTGACAAACACACCCAAAAAGCTTCCGAAAGCTGCACGCCAGAGAGTGGATATGTACAACAGACATGGCTGCAGCATGCTGCCCAGCTAGTATTAGCAGATGTCCTGTTCTACCCCATCCATACTGGATATACGACTCCTGATTCAGTAATTGCTCACAGAGAAGATTTTGATCTGAAGGCCGATGCGCTCGTAAAATGGGTAGAGTAAGAGTAATTCACTGGCCAATTCCCCATAAAATAATCCTATATTAGTCCCACAGTGGGGGAATTTACAGCTAGAAAGAAAAGTACTTAAAATTGATGTTCAAAAGAAAACAAAAATAAAAGAGAAAGTGATCAAAATCAAGACAAGATATATAAAGTGGAACATGAAACTGGTGGAATACATAAAGCTAGATCAGAAATTGATAAAATGTGCATAGTCATAATGCAGGGATAACCAGGCAACATATACTGTAGGAAAAAAGGAGTCAGAATGTGATCAGTCATATAGTTTTAATGTTATCTGATGTAGTGTTGCTTGTTAGTTGGAACTGTAAACCATCTTGTGTTTAAACCTTTTTTACCTCTTTGTCCAATTTCATGATTTAATGTTCTGTGTGCCAACACTATTTTTAAATGTGTCAAGATATTGACATTTGATGTTGTGACCCTCTATTCTTTGTTGATAATATAAAAAAATTGAGAAATGTCAGGAGAAACAAATAATGGAAATTTATCTGGCCGAAAAGAGTGACACCCGTAATCCATACACACGCAATAATGTATAAAGGATAACTTACAGTTTTACAGGGAGATAGGCCTACATGCTGTGACTATTTCTTTACTTGCAGAAGTAAGTCTTGAACTGTTGTGAGGTTGCCAGGCAACCAGTAGGGACTGTGCACAGAAATGCTGGGAGGATTAAAAACTGTTCTTCATGAAGTAATAGTTACACTATGTAACTCACTCATGTAAAACCACAGGTGATGTGAACTCTTTAGCTCAGGTGACTGTTGGTAATGCAGACTGTACTGTAGTTAGGAGTTTTGCACACGTGGCTTCAGTTGTAACAACTGTCGGTTAGCAATCGAAAAAATCCTGTTATACACACTCAGTCACAGGTGAGTTAGGGAAACCTTTCATGTGCCTTCAAGTAATTTGTCCTGAAGTCACAATAAAAGTAAACGGTCATTATGTTTGTTGGGTTCGATCACATGCCCCTATCACTGTTGGTTAAGCGTTATTGACCAAGTTGTGCATTCAGTTGCTACACCTTTGCTCTTTCCCTGCAAACATTATGCCTCTGGGTTGATATCTAAGTTACCTTCCACATTTGAAAGTAATACATGACATAAAATAAATACAATATATTCATATAATACATGTAATATAAAGTTAAGAGTGTGTTCTATCTCTGTATTAAACATCCAAACTATTGTACTGCATGTTTGTGTATGGTGGAATTTTTCTATTTTTAGTTTAAGCACACATTTTGAACATGTATCAATAATTGTTTTTTTTTGCAACTTTCAGCCAGTTAGTCAATGTGTCAAAGTTCATGTCAATATGCTTTGGCAAGATGAGGAACAGATCAAACATTAATACAAGAGACATGCACAGACAGTCCCATATTGGGGGAAGCAGCTAAATAATAATTAATTACAGACTCAGGACCCCACTCTGACTATATTAATGATGTTCAGGGACAGCCTGTCAGACACACACAGGTACTGTTGCGTTGTTGTGTTTTTTGTTGTTGTTTTTTTTAGCAGAAACTGTTAACATCAACTCTTCACTTCACCTGAGGAACCACAACACAGCAGTGCAGTCCTCCCTGACCCCCAAGCAGCTGGAGGACTTCACCCAGGGCCTGAGGACCTCTTTTGGCAGGGAGGGCAATGTCACTCTTGGCAGAGTGGGGGTAGTGGCCCTGTCTCTGGCTGTGCTGTCTGACACTCTTGCCAGACAGGTCAGGCAATCTTTAAAATAGAATAGTTTCCCCCAAAAATCCCAATTCATCCCAATTTAATTTTGAACTCCACATTTGATTACATCATTACATTATGAGTTTCTAAACATTACATTCCCAGCATGAAACGGCATTGTAGCATGCAACAGCTGTAGTAAATGAGTGTCTTGTGAAGACATTTTAGCATCTAATCAGATGTTGTTGGAGACCAAAAAAGTTATAAAAGTTCTAAATATTAGAATTACAATTGTCAGATGGCCACAAATAGAACTCCAATGGTATGTTCAAGTAGCTCAGTGTCCGTTGGATGTGTAAATAGGTACAGTAACTCTTTGGCATTTTGGAGACTTTTTGCCCCCTGGTGGCAAAAAATCACCTATTGCAGCTTTATGTAAGAGTATGGAAATAGCAGTTACTATCGAGATAGCGTACTAGTGTTAAATCATTGAGGCATTTTAATGTTGTCGCTGGCCCAAGACTTTTATTGTCTGAGCCTACTAGATGGCGCTTTCAGTGTAAAGAAAAAAACTAAAGGAAAGGCATTTGAGTGTGCTTTCAATCCTTTTTTGAACAGAGATCGCCCCCTAGTGGACTCACTAGGCTTCAAGAGCCTTCATTTGGCCATCACTTGGTATTATTTATTTATTTAACCATGGACATGGGCAACAAGCAGTACATACATGTAGCTGATGCTCTTACAGGAACAACTGTCAACAACTTGCCTTGCCACGTCACGTCACGCTTTAGTTTTTACTTTTTGCGGACTCCGTGGGTCATCGGGAGGGACTCGCATGGGCGGTTTGGACCTTGTCTTAACTGCTTGCAGTTCTATGCTGCATTCCAGACACAATTTTTAGCCCGTAAGTTACGACTTCAAGTCACAACTCACGACTTGGTAGCGTTCCAGGGTTCAGGTTAGGCTACCTAACGCTGACGTTAGCTAGCGCTAGCTGATACTAGCGTTTTGTAGTTGGCGACATATTTTGGGCTTTATTTAATAAACATAACCTGTAGTAGTACACAATTGTATGTGTATTGTTTTGATTACAATGTGCGGAATTACTTTACGTTGCCTATTTATGTCTATTTCTATTTCTCACCGTTAATCACCGGCATCTGTACAGCATCAACAGGGGGTTGCCATTGTTGTTTATGTATGCGTGACGTCAACAACTGTAAATGGGAGTACAAAGATCTGGTACGAGTTCACGGTTCGTAAGTTTCGTGTTTGACTGCCGTTCAAGGACACTTTCACGGGTAGAAGGTTGTGAAAACACGGGTTACGGGTTGCCTGGAACGCAGCACTAGTTTACATTGTGCAAGTTTAACTCACCATTAAGAACCTGGATATTTTTCCCACCTCTGGATCCCAACCACTGTGCATACAGTCCTAATGGATTGAATGCATTTTTGATTGATTTAAAACTTTTACAATAATACAAGTTGAAATAAAAATAAAATGTGTAAATGAATAAATGTAACTGCTTTTGTGAAATACTAAAATGTTATGGAATTGTAGCTGCTGTAGTTGCTGATTGTGTTACCCCTGGAGGGGGAATTTGGGCACTAATACACACACATGCACACACACACACACACACACACACACACACACACACACACACGCACACACTCACACACACACACACTCACACACACACACACGCACGCGCACACACACACACACACACACACACACACACACACACACACACACACACACACACACACAGTGGGGCAGTTGTCAGTTGCCTCAGCCCAGTTTAAACGGGTGACGCTTTGTCAATGACCGTATCTCTTCTGAGAGGATTAATGCAGCCTGAAGGTGGAGTAAAAATTGTGAAGGTTTGTGGCGGGCGGCAGAGTAATCCTTTGAGCTCTCGGGGAGACAGACAAACAGAGAGGGATGGGAATGTCGAACCCTTTGCTCTCGGATTTGGTGCATTTTTTGAGAAACTGATGGGCTGAAGGACATTTTCCCCAATAAAGGGACGTTTGGTGAAGACTATTTAATGGCAATATTTGAGACGGAGCTACTCATCCTCAGGGAACAGAAATGGTGCACAAACTTCTGCTGCCCATCGGTAAGTTTACTGCTGTAAACATGTTTCGTAACCTGTAGTTGTTCCTTTTTTGTTAATAACAATAATATTGAATCTCTTCTCTTCTTTCAGCTTTAGCAGCAAGCCTCATCTCACCTGATCTGTCAGGTGCCACAGCTACCAAAACAAAAGTGCAAGGTATCATTTCACATCTTGAGTCATTGTTCATTATTCACTGTTTACCTTTTTAAGATTTTGGGTATTTTCTGTTATAGTTTATCTGTATCAAACCATGCTAAAAAGTAATATGGAGTACTTTTTTCAAAATATATAAATTAGATGTTGTGGGGGGGGGGGGGGGGGGGGGGGGGAGGCAATCAAACGTATGTGTGTTGTAGTGTTTACTTTGAAAACCAAGAAAAACTGTATTGTGGTTCAGATTAGCACTAAAACAGTTGTAATTTATGGATTAATTTGACCGACAGAAATTAATTAGCATTGATTTTGTCAATCGATTAAGTGTTTTAGTCATTTGCTTCTCAAATGTGAGGATTTGCTAATTGTGTGTGTATTTTTGTTCATTTTCTTGTAAATTGAATACAGTTGAATTGATAAAACTAAACAAGTAATTTGTAGACTTCACCTAGACTCTGGGAAATTGTGATAAGCATTTTTCACTATTTTATGAAATTCTATAGACTAAACAAGTGACTGATTAATTGGGGGGGGGGGGGGGGGATACATTAATCAAATATGAAAATAATCAGTGTGAGTAAATAATGTCTCACACAAAGCAATATTATTCAGTAACACATCCAATCAAATCAGATCAAACCCTAACCTGCAGCGTAGAGTGTTCGTTGGACATATCCAGAGAATAACATTGGGTAGACTGCAGAATGTTCATCACAATCACAGACTACTAACCAGAGAATACCAGTCGATTGTGCCTCTTTCAACCTGGTAGGACATGACTACATATTAAACAATACATAATGGTCGGGTTTCACATCCTAAATGTGTCAAACATGCTGATTACTATACTGGTTGTGTGTAGTGTCCCACAATTAAAAATAGGAAGCTAACTTAGCTTTATGATGCTAACAAGTACAGAAGCTTGACTAAACCTGTACACAGAACAATCTATAATCCAATGTGTACAACAACCAATCTGCACTCTCAATTGCATGTTGAGACTTTTAAAATGATGAATACAAACAGCTGTCCAACTAGTGGTGTGCTGGACATTTTCATCTGCCTGTTTATCTGTCTGTATACTGTTACCGTGTTTCCAGTGAAGAACAACTCAGGTGTGACACCAGCAGGGCAGTGCGGGACGTGGGTTAAAGAGTCTGAGGGAGGGTATTTCACCTCACCCAACTACCCTGAGAAATACCCGCCTGAGAGGGAATGTGTCTACATTATAGAAGGTGAGGTTTTCAGCCTTTTCTTTTTAGCCTCCTACTCACTTTCCATCCCTCCTGCTGTTATCTTACTTGTTCTCACCCCCCAATAATCAAAACTGCACTGTGCAACCAACCCCAAAAACCTATCATAATTCCCTTTACATAAATAAAGACATTTGCACCATACATTGATGCAGAAAAGGTAAAAATTGTTGCAGAAAATACACCCGAATGCAGGAAATTAAGTGTTTCACATGTTCAAAATTTCAATTTGGAGTGGAGATCTCAAACCCCCCCCCCATTGTTGAACCCAAAGTAAAGCCCTCATCTCAACCTCTCGTCCCGCTTCAGCCTCTCCCCGACAGTGCATCGACTTGTTCTTCGATGACAAGTATTCCATCGAGCCGTCCTGGGAGTGTAAGTTCGACCACATCGAGGTCCGCGATGGGCCCTTTGTTTTCTCTCCCATCATTGGCCGCTTCTGTGGGCAGGAAAGCCCAGCATATGTCCGCTCTAGTGGGAGGTACCTGTACATCAAGTTTGTGGCTGATGGAGAACTGGAGGCCATCGGTTTCTCTGCCCGGTATAACTTTACACAAGGTGAGTGATGGGAACATGTGAACACGCGCTTTTTGAAAAACCCAGCGATGACTGTTGGTTGGAAACGGGGGGAAACAGCAGTCTCTCTTGTAAAAGTCAGATGTTTTGTTGACTCATCCATACAGCTCGACCTCCTCTCTATGTGAACTATGTCGCTCTACAACAACCTAACATAAATATGTCATTTTGGGGCACTTCTTAAAAAGACTTTTCTTTGGAGGACAGTTTCCTAAGTCAGTGGAAAATGTATTTTATTCCTGCAATTTAGCATTTCTGCTATATTGTTGTTCTTATCATACCAGCTGGCGCTCTGTCTGGCTGGCGGGGTGGATGTTTAGAGTATTACTATGGCTCTAAGCCTTCGACTTCTTTCTTTGGCACTCTCTCCCAATCCACCATCCTGCTGTTAGTTTGACTTTGTTGGCTGCCACATGCCAAAACTGGCTACCTCTTTTACACAGTTTCTCCCTTTCTGTCTTTGCCCCATTTGGCTGGTCATATAGTCCAATTAAAACACACAATTACACACATTTGCATGCACACTGGACACTTGTACTTTCCAGTGCCACAATGTGATACTCATTTGAATAATATCAATACCACAGAGAAACCCAGTAATCCTTTAATTCCATCAAAGGATATGGAGCAGTGTACAATATGTTATTTTTTCTTTTTAAATTGTGTGTATGTGATGTCAAAAAATTACAAAGTGCAAATTTTAAAAGTGGTCTGGTGGCATGCTGCTGGGAATGTACTATCATTTCCATTTGTAGTGCAGTCACACCAGCTGCAGCTGACGAAGGAAGAGTATTCAAATAAACGCATATACATGCACACACACACACACACACACACACACACACACACACACACACACACACACACACACACACACACACACACACAGGCGCTTGTTCCCTCAGTCAAACACACACACACACACACACACACACAAGTTAATGAAAGCTTGTCTTCAGGGGAATATAGCAGCTTGTCAGCGCTGAGCTGCAGCAGCAGCTTAAGGGAGTCCGAGGCAGAGGCTTCATTAACAGCAGATTTTATAGGCCACCTACACTGAAGGGGGGGCAAAGATGTATCTGCATCCCTCTGTCCATCCAGCCTCCCCACTATGTTTCCTTCTTTCTTTCTGTCTTTCTTTCATTTGTTATTTTTAGGGGATGCTCCAGTTTTAGAATACAGCCCTGTGTGTCTATCCCATGCACTCTAGTTTTTAAGTTGCTGGGGAGCTGATGTTGTTAGCATGTCTGGGCTTAGTGCTATGTCTCTGCAAAGATAAGACTAACTTAACTTACTAAGCATAATCAAGCATTTATATTTTCAGAAACTGAAACGCTCAAGCAAGAACTTTTTTCTTCTAAAACATGAACTTTAGGAAGATACTTTTCATGATTGGCAGATCAGGAAAAGCTGTTTTCCGTCTGTTTGAATCAAATGTAATGAGTCTCCCACGCCAAATTCTAATCTCCTGTCTAATTCCACTCATCACTGGTGGCAGCAGGAGAGAAGTTGTTCACACACATGCACACATGCTTACACACATTTTTTTTTTTTAAATTGCAGTGTTTTTAAAGGGTCAATGCACGCTATAGTGACAAAGACTTGAAATGTAATGCCGTTTCTATTCAAGCATATAATAACCATATAAGGTGGTACTGTTTTATGTAGTTGTGAAAGAGCATGAGCACACTCAGTTTCCATACTCCAGAAAAAATACTAAACAACACTAACTTATCTTAGGGTTAGGGGCCTTAGGCCATTATCATTTACATGGTGACCGCTAGCTTGGTCAAGACCCCTTGGCGTCGCTTTTTAACGCTCTGAAAGTCCCGTTGTTAATTTAAACAAAACTAACGTTACTTTAGTTGGGACCACCCCAAACATCCTCCTTATGCAGACTTTCACACTTCATACTATGCCATTTACAGCCCAGCCATAGATGTTAACGGCCTACTAAGCCAACTAGTAAGTAAGCAAGTAAGTAAAGTAAAATCAATTATCACAGACAGAGTCACAAAGGGCTTCACAGGCCAAATAAATAAATACATTCAAATTAATCAATAGTCAATACAAATCACAATAAATCACAGTAAGTCACAATAAATCACAATGGCATAAAATGCATAGTAATACAGTCAACAATGTGGCTAAACTAACGCCTGACTAAAAATATGCGTCTTTTTAAAAATATCAACAGAGGCCGCCACTCTTAAAACATGAGGCAAAGCATTCCAGATCTTAGGAGCCCCTTTTTCAAAAGCTCTGTCACCCTTAAGGCTGTTTTACAGTCGCCGTAGCCGAGCTGCCAAGATGACGTAGATCTCGCTGGCGCGCCAGGATTTTGAGTGCGCGGCCAGAGGGACCACTCTATTTTTTTCAGCGCTGCGCGACAAAGCGGAAACAGAAAGCCTGAACGAGCTCGAGAGCAACCAGATGCCAGGACTCTCAGAGTGACTGCAAGTCTCTCTTGTGAACTTACTGGGTTAAGATGAGTTCTTTTATGGTGAATGAAAGGCTTGATCCAACGAAGTAGGTTACTGAATCAAATCGAATCATTGACGGCAATATTGCTGCGAGTTCTGCCGTTGTTTACCTTTTTCTTCTTCTTCTAGTCCGTAGAAATAGCTAAGTTGGTAGCCTTTCCTCATTAGCGCCACCTCTGTTCAGGAGAACACTGCAACTAGTGTTGCGACCACCACGCGTGAGAATAAACAGTTACGGCGCTCCCATGACGTCATACTGGCGCTCGACAGGTCGGCCATGGCGACTGTAAAACGGCCTTTAGTTTTCAGCTTTGTACGGGGAAAAGCCAGTAACTAGAAGGTAGAGTAGTACCATACCTCCCTATATCTGGTGGTGACAAACAACTGATACCTGCCATTCAATTGGCCGATAACATTCAAAGCGGGTGGTTTGTTGTTCTTCAATTGGTCAGGTCAAAGTGGAAAATTATAGTCAAATGTCCTACCAATTAGGTTAATTTATTACACGTTAGTTAAAGTGATTATAGGCTACATTGTGTTGTTTTAACCTTCAATATTCTTGTTTGTACCAGAAGCTTTATAATGCTATGAAATATCTTGCCTTCATCTCCTCTTACATTTTTTTCACTCTCATATTGGGTATAAAGCCTCTGGGAATGCATTGTTGCAACGCACGCACGCACACACACACACACACACACACACACACACACACACACACACACACACACACACACACACACACACACACACACACACACACACACACACACACACACACACACACACACACACACACACACACACACACACAGGAATAAATGTGAATAATATGGACAAGGCTGAAACAGCGGCCGGGTTAAGAAACACAAGAGGATTAATAAGAGTCCTTGTTGATTTGAGCCTCAGTGGAGTCCATCACCTGCTCTTCTTACAGCATAGCTACTGACCAATGTGTTGGATTACAAATGATAAAAAAACATTTAAAGATGTGGGAAATTATGAAATTAATAAACTCACTCTCCAGTTCACGCTTCGTCCTTTAAAACACAGTTTTCCTGTACTTGACTTGGTGTCAATACGTGTATTTGTGGTATTATTTGGCATTTTATTGAGTTCCCCTCACACAATATCAAACTAGGTACTTCCAGGAGAATTTAGAAAACAAAAAAGGGACTTTTTTTATCACCAGGTTGCGACTGCTGGTGGGGCCTAATCTGTCTTGAACTAAGCCGGTATATCAGGATTTATAATCCACCTAGCAAGTAGTAGATTCATCAGCACAAAGGTTTAGAAAACAATTTCTCCTCCCTGTCTGATGCTAAGTGTGTGTTTTTCTTTTTTTTGATGAAGGGCATCAGGATTTCAGGGGAGTTTAAATGAGGGCAGAGGAATGTGCTGGTAAATAGATTATGTAAGCCTTGGCCAGCTGTGTTTTTTTTTTTTATGTTGAGCAATATCCTTCCATATTACGTTTCAGGGCAATGTGATTGAGTCTGTACTTAATACAAATACCTAGGATTCTTAATTGAGGATTCTCTCTCTTTTAAGCCTCACATTCAGCAAGAGTAAAGTTTGAAATTGTTTCATTGTGGGACTCACACTTTGTCCTGAAGCCCTTTTTTTTTTAATGTGGCCCCTAATTGTGGCTTGAGTTATTGTTCCAAAGTTTTATTTTTTTCTCACAATATTGTGTTCTGCTTTTAGATCCTGAGTTCAAAGGGGTTGGGGAACTGCCAGCTCTGCCATGTGAGTATTTAACTTGTATGTTGATAAGTCACAGCATCATATCAGACATGCTGCATGTCAGCAGCTTTGATTAAATGTAGATACTGCTAACTGTGATTACTATACGGTATGTGTTCATACAAATGATTACCTAAATTAATGTGTTTGAGTCCTCATTTTTGCTGAAGTAAAAATATTGCCCAGACTCTTTCTACAATTTCACAGTCAGTAAAATTGAAATATTGTCATCCGCAGTTTGTGAGTTTGAGCTGAATGGACCGGAAGGCTTTGTGGAGTCCTCGCAAATAGCCGCGGAGAGCCGGGCGCTGCAGACTGAGGCTGTAGACTGCAGGTGGTACATCAAGGCGCCACCAACATCTAGGGTCTGTATATGTCAGACTGTTGTTGGTCTTGTTATGTGGTAGTGGTGTTTTAGCTGTTTGTCTGTTAGTTGTGGTTTACCTTTATTTCTGTTTGAAATTAAGTTTGGACCAAAACTTATATCCAAGGAACTTCAAACACATTTTCAAAGAACACAGACAACACTTAAATGATAGTTTGGATTTTGTAGGATTGTATGAAGTCTACAGTATTAGGCCGGCCACACACTGGCGTGAGCGTGGCGTTTCTGTTGCATGTCAGCTGCGTGGATTTTTCTGTCTTTACACACCAGAAACATGTCTGATGCGGCGCTGCTGCTGCTAGCCTTGTCTGTACACATGTATGTTTCCCATTGATTTACTGCACTCAAGCAGTATACTTCATGTTAAACATAAATATATACTGATTTGATTACAGCAAAGACAACTTCGGTAGTATTGACGGTAAAATAGGCAACGGAATATTTCGTTCTATATTGACAGGTGAAATATTTGAAAATCAATTCTTATTTATTATTATTTTTTTAAATTACATTTATATCTGCATTGATGTCAAAACCTAGAGACTTTCAAACATCAACATGTCATTTATTAATATGTATTTGTGTCAAAATGACATATAAACATCTTTTCCTATTTTACCTGGAAACGGTTCCAACACGCTCGGTTCTATTTCTAGCATGCACACATTTTCGGCGTGGCTCAAGCCGCGCCTGAGACGTGCATGTCACGAAGGCAGTGTGGAAGCTCTAACTTGTTAACATAGGAGCTGAAATAAAAACGGACACGCCACGCAGCCAGTGTGTGGCCGGCCTTACCTACTGGAGATGGCGGTCAGCACCCGACTCCTTTTATAACATATAACATAGGTAGTCTACCGCTGCCTCGATCGGTTAGTTAGTTTGTGTAATTGTGCGACTTTGTTGTTTTAAAGGGTAAGTTTGGATTCACCAAAGTCACACAATAAAGCGACTCTGTTGTTCTGCGAGGTAAAATTACAATTTCAGTGGAGTCTGGTGGCTTTGACGAAAGCATAGATAATGGCTTCAGTTCCCCATCAAAAAGGGCTGTCTGATGGCAAAGCAGAGAAAATATTCTAAATATAGTGTACACTTAAACCGATATTGATAATTTGAAGTGGGACTTTCTTTAGGTGGCTAAAATATGTTTTGCTGCTGCCTCCGTCCACAGCAGCACATTGCTAATGTTAGCTGAAATGCTAAAGTGTTAGCATAAGCCATGAAGCTAATAATTTAACAGGGATAATTTTGGTACAAAAAGCATTAAAAGAAAAATGTCCTATTCTCTCTTTTACTCACAGATCTACTTGCGTTTCCTGGAGTATGAGATGCACAACTCGAATGAGTGCAAGCGTAATTTTGTTGCCATCTATGACGGTAGCAGTTCGGTTGAGCACCTGAAGAATAAGTTCTGCTCCACAGTGGCCAATGATATCATGCTGGTGTCCTCTCTGGGCGTGGTGAGAATGTGGGCAGACGAGGGAAGCAGGAAAAGCAAATTCAGGATCCTCTTTACAACTTTCCATGAGCGTAAGTGAATCTCCAGTTATTGGCAAGCTTTCTTTTACAGGTGTGCCCTGACTATGTGTGAGAGTAGTTGTCCCAAAAATAAAATGTTAGCTTCTCCAGTGGCATTTTGGTTACTTCTCTATGTATTATTTGGGGGTGCCTCCAACATTAAAAATGTCACTATCAACATTCTTGAAAAGGGTTATTTAGAAAAGGTATATTAGTCCAAAGTAGAAAAATTACCATTATTTTCAAGAGGCATGCGTAGCGACATATTAAATAAAATCAAGAATGTAGAGATCAAAGCATTCATTTAATTAAACCAATTCAAAATGTATACATTTAATTATACATTGAAGCTGCACTTATCAATATTCAGTATTAACAATGGATCAAATGACTAATTGTAATGTAAAAAGAGTTGTTACACTTAATTGTTTTGGATTTACTTCAGCAAAAGGCTTTGACTGTATAGCCGTTTTCACATATGAACTCAGACTGTGTCTGAGGAATTAGGTCGTGACATAGTCCGGAGTTTCCCTTTCACACATGTAGCACGCAGCAGGAGATTGTCCCTGTCAGACGTGTTCGTTCAGGTGAGGGTTGGCGCCTTTAGAGCGTGCAGGAGGCAGGACATGGTCATATAACCGAGTCTCTTGTTGTTCCGTAAATTTGTCTGACAATTTCGGCGTAAGGCCTTATTGACAGAAGTTCCCAAATCTCATCTCTTGACGGTACCCTTGCAAAATAGATAGCGGAGATAGTGGGAGTGGAGGAGAATGCCGCCTAAAATACAAACCCACAATACATACCCACATTATATATATATATATATATATATATATATATATATATATATATATATATACATATATATATACCCTACACTAACAGCTGCTTGATTCTTTTTGTTTTTTAGCTCCGTGTGATAGTGGAACTTTCTTTTGCCATAGCAACATGTGCATCAACCAAACCCTGGTCTGCAATGGTATCCAAAACTGTGTTTTTCCATGGGATGAGAATCACTGCAAAGGTACCCTGACACAAAGACTAAGAAACCATATGTTGGCTGTGGTTGAACATGAAGTCATTCTTCTCCATGTTATCTCCCTAACTAGAGAAGAGGAAAGCCAGTATCTTGGACACGCTGGACAACACTAACCTCACTATCATTGGAGTAACCTGTGGCCTGGTTGTCATCCTGCTTATCATCTCTGTCATCATCCAGGTCAAACAGCCTCGCAAGAAATACATCATCCGCAGGTGAAATGTAATTCTTACAGCATATCTCATTACAAAATTCTATATTTTTTGCATGACGATGGAGGGAATTACATGCTTTACTAATCAATATTTATATTGAAACAATGGCTCATAAACTATGCTTTCATCAATCTCCTTTCCAGCAGCAGGCAGATGTTTTCAGCTCAGTTGAGGGATGTTTTCCCTCAGGAGTTTGTAGAGACCAAACCACCAGTGGAAGGAGAGTGAATATTGGCCTTAATAATGACTCCAAATTAATGCTAATGTTGCTTCGGGTCTCCTGGATGTGTAAATAGGCAACTTTTTGGATGGATTGACAATTATGTTTTTAATTTGTTCTACTGTCCCCTATAGTGTCAAAAAACAAACAAACAAACAAATAAACCACATCAATGCAGCTTCAAAAATGTAATTAAAAATTGTGCATTTATTTGACTTGTCGAACAAGAGCTTGACCTCAACCTACTGGTGCCAGTGTAACTAGTTCATATTTGGGTAAATGCAACATGGTGCTACGCAGCTAAAGGCCCTGACACACCAACCAGACGGGCCGACCGTCGGCAGAAAAGGCAGTCGGACTGATCAGTCGGGTCCCCGAGGTCCAAAAAATGCCTCAGAACACACTGAGGCGACGCCGACTTGAGCGTACGCTCTGCGCATGAGCGAAACGTAATACGTCTCCATAGCAGCAGGCGGCGCTGCTCTGTATTGTTTCCATTAACAGTCTGATTATTTCCCAGAAAATTAAAACCGGCAGCTGATTGGACGAACGCGTCACGTGGTTCTTTTTTCTCCGGAAATTCACAGCCAGACTGTCATGGCGGCTTATTCAGAATACGATCTCATATTGTACTAAAATAGCTCACCGAAACGTGTTTCTGAATACATTTTAGCGAGAAATAGGCCGTGCAGTTTCTGAATCTGTCTTCATTTCAGATTGACAAAGGTCAGTTTAAAAGATTTTCGTCAGATTTTGAGCGGCTCATCCGCTCCCCATTTCCCGACTGCCCTGTCTCCGACTGAACATGTCGGGTCGACCCAAATGAAGGCCGACGGCTCCACAGATGGCCGACGGAACGAGACACACCGAACAGACTTGAGTCACCGACCTCACCAGACGGTCCGACGGCCGATTATCGGGCTGGTGTGTCTCCTCTATAAAGGGTCAATTAATTTAGTTGATATTGTGTCGATGATTAAGTAACATTAATTTAAATATAAAACACCTTTTTGAGCCAGAAAAATGTTATTAATTTAAAATTGCCTGAACTGCGATTATGTCTTTCCTATGTGTATATCTTTCCTACTTCTAGAGAGATTTGTGCTGTGTTAAACTGACTCACCCAGCCGTTGTTTTGTTTCACGTATGAAGATGGCTGGTTGCTTCGGTGACCATGCTGTCACCCTGGGTCCGTTGCATCCTCGCTGGGCCAGCCCAGATCTTCCTTTTTGTTGTAGTTCAAGTTTTAAAAGGTGTATTTACAAAAGTTGAGTTGTGGGAAAACAAGAGTAGTCTTTCAGCGTCTTTGTCTTCAATAGTGTTCTCCGTGTAGAAGCGTGTGGTTTGCAGTTGTCAGCGGCCCACTTCCGTGATTGTCTCCAGCCGGAAACGATCTCCTAATACAATCTCCACGCTAAATCTGATTAACCAACATGCCCCCTCATGTCACGTGTTAGCACTCGCCCTATCAGCTAACTTCTCAAAAGACCTCTCGTAACGCTTACCCTATTTAAGGATATGTATCAGTGTCACATCTTTACACCTACAATCAAAGTTGGTTGGGGTTTATAATCAGTTTGAGAAATACTATCAACTTTCCTGAACATTTTATGTACCACATTGGTGTTTGTGTTCTTCTTTCCAATACATATCCACAGAGATGACTTTGACCCTGCCCTCCTCCACCCTGGTTTTGAGCCTCCTCACTATGAGCTCTGCACTCTGCGCCGCACCCCATCCGGCGACCTTACTGATGCCGCCCTGGCCGAGGACTTTGAGAAGTTCCACAAGCTCCACCGCTCCTCCTCTAAATGCATCCGCGACCACCATTGTGGGTCTTTCCATGGGAGCATGCATGGCAGTGTCCACGGTAGCCGCAGCAATCTGAGCATGAGGGACGCCACCATCGCGGCCGATGGGGGGGCTCTTGTGCCGCCGCCGTTGCCGCCGCCGATGATGAGCCTGCAGTCATCGCGCCTCTCCCACCACACCACACCAGCAGGTCGAAGGAACATGCTGTTGATAAAGCACAGCTATTCTCAGGATGGGGCTGAGGGGTACGGGGCGGAGGAGGAGGAGGAGGAGGAGGAGGAGGAGGAGGATTTGATGATGGATGATGGTCCCAACACTAGCCAGCACCACGTGCACCACCATCAAATCCACCATGGCACATCAGGGCTGGACCACACTGTCCACCGTACACTGTCTAATGACTTCTAATGTGAGGGGACATGGAAATAAATAGAATGGTCAAAAGAGATCAACACCTCAATTATTTTAGTGATGATGTGAAAACCCTTACTTTTAAATTAGATTTCAGATTAATTCATTGGAATTAATGCTGATGTTTACAGATCTTTTTAGTGTTTCTTGGTCCCATACTACAAATTAAATGGACGTTTTACATTGTATACAACATAAATAGAGTGAACTGGAGCTTGTGAAACACACACAAGTAATTATAATAATAAATACCCCTCTGCCAAGGAGTTTAGGGTTTAGGGCAACTTTTGTAGGCTACATCTTGAATAATACATTGCTTTGGTAATGTGACTGTGGATGGGAGTGGCAGGGAAATAAACTGTCAGGATTTAACTAAGATCATTAAATCCCCACTCATTCAAATGCTTTACAGTTCCTTTTCTTTCCTTTTTTTTGTTCCTTGTTTCAACTCTCGGGTAGAATATATTTATGACTGCATCATATTTGATATTATTTTATAGATAATTAATGTGTCAGCATGTTTCCCATATGTTTGGACATTATTGCACCACCAAAGCAAGACATTTTTCACAAATCTTAGGGTATTCCTTTTCCTCCAACAAACAAGATGTTTTTGTGTTGAGCCCAGGTCCAGAATCAAATAGGAAAAGACAGATATTTCATGCAAATTACTGTTTTGCAGGTACCCAGTGGGCTTGAAACTTATAATTCATGTTGCTGTGTAAATGGATATATTATTTAATCATTTGTTTTTGTTTGTTTGGGAGTATTTATTAATGATTATGTGTTTTTCAATGTGCTTTGTCCCGTGGGGGGGGGAGGGGGGGGGGTTATCTGGTTGATTTATTTCTATTGATTTTATGACTGTCTGTCTCTATTTATTTATTTCATTAAACATTTTTTTCCTTTACTCTGCATGGCACCTTGGAGTTGTCATTTAATGTGTGTGCGTGTGTGTATTTATTATAGACTGTAAAAAAAAAAAAAAAAACACATCAAAAACAACTAAACTATTTATGCATTTACGGCACTGACCCTATAATACATCCATGCACACTGACCAGCCGGAACTGAACCAAAACCACCCTGACTACGGAGGGGGGGGCGCTACGCATTTTAACCATGGATGTATTAAGATTTTAACAGGAGGGGCAAAGGGGGAACATACTTCCACACATCACCGGTGTCGTGCCAAGGTACTTAACCCCGCCAGGATTTGTATCCCCTGGCCGCGGGAGCGCGCGTGCACTCAGAGAAGCGGAGTTTAACTGCTGCACTTCGAATTCACCTCTTAAATGGAACAAATAGCGACGTGGAAGACTCAACAGGGTTTTCCATAGTAATAAGGGACCCATTGATCTACATAAATACGTCGCCTTAATGTAACAGACAAATAAACGTCTTTATGTAGTTAAATGAGTCCCTTATTACTATGGAAAACCCTGTTGGTTCTTCCACGTCGCTATTTTTTCCATTTAAGAAAATTATGGTGTATACCATACGTACCTTGGCACGACACCGGAATGAAGGCAGACAGGAACCTTTGTTCGCTTATGTTTGTTATCCTCTCGGGCTTGTAACAGCGCTGCACATGTCATCTTTTGGTAGAAGAGAACTACAGGACCATCACTATTTCAGAAGCTAATTATTTGGTTTATAATATTTCGTTTGCGCTTTTGGCTTAGCATAATGTGCATGTTTGAATTATAACCTCATCTGATTTTATTGATGGCAGTTAATTACCTTGTTGGGTAGCTAGCTAGCTTGGTCAGCTAGAGCAGAGTCCCAGCTGTCATTCATGCAGTTCAAGTTCAGCTAAAGTTATCTAATGCTAGGTATTTTTAACGCGTTTTTGTTAAGCTAGCAACATGTCACAAGAGGGAATTTTTCTGGACTCAGCACTGGCAGACCAGTTACAGAGCGATGTCAAGGAGAAAAAGGGCAGAAGTCGCCTCGGTGTCGTCGTCACGGGGGTGCTGGGAGGGTCGCTGGTCGCCCTGTATGCAGTAGCTGCTCCGTTTGTCGCTCCTGCCCTGAGAAAGGTCTGTCTCCCGTTTGTCCCAGCGACCACAGCTCAGGTGGAGAATGTCCTCGGGGTGCTGCGAGCCAGATCAGGGACCCTAGTGGACATTGGGAGTGGAGATGGAAGGATAGTAAGTGTTGTGTTGTCTTATTTTGTGGGTCATACAAATAATTTACCTAACACCAAGATAAACAGAACCACTGCTATGGAAGTAAACTATAATGTTGGTGCCATGCTCATTGTGCTGACTAAATCTCAAATGACTATATTAGAAATACACTGGAGTCGAATAAGGTGTGTAATAGGAGGCAGAGATCGAGAGGAAATATGATATGCCACAGCCAAATTGAGATTTAGTCAGTGTAGTGAGCATATCACATTACAGTGTTTACCTCCTATAGAAGAAGTATAAGAGTGGTTGAGTTATCAGATGACTTCAACGGGATCTTGGGGTCTTGGTTCCAACCTGGCATGTAAGCACTGTCCTTGAGCAACAGAGGAATCTCTACCAGCTCCAGTGTTGCTACCTAGACCTCTGACCACCTTAAGGAACACATAACATAGTTTTTACTGCTACTGAACTGCTGGTCTGTGCCAGAGGTAATGTTGCAGAAGCAGTGTTTCCCCCAGTGTGTTGCAAGCTTGGTGGCCCACTGGACCTACGTTGCCCCCCTACCAGGCCTAAGCCAATGGGAAGACTGGTCATTTTTTTATGTATTTTTAAGACATTTTTTTAAACTGCAGTTACAGTGGGGCGGCTCGGTTGGAAACCTAGACGTAGTCATACAGTATTTTCAAATCTCCAGTTAACTTTTAGCACTGACTTGAAGTAGGACAATATGGAATCTGTCTTATAGCTTTTTTAAATTCTCAATTTTGCGATTTCGTCCATGATTCTGTTATCACAGGCTCCACATTAAAGGTGCTGTAGGTAGGATTGTGAAGATCCAGGACTTAGCCAAATAATTTGAACATTGACAACTTCTCAGTCCCTCCCTCCTTTCTGCTAAAGCCCAAAATGGTCTTCTAAGCCCCTCCCCCCACAAGGGAGAATGAATGCGTGTGCATGAGCAGTGATTGACACGCAGTTAGAAACCCCCCCCCCTGGCCATGATTGGTGCATCTGAACAGGGAGCTGTGGATTTTTGCAAATCACACTACAGGCTGTAGGTGGTGCCAGAGGAGCCAGATTTTTTTTAAATGACCTGCTTCATGTAGTTCTACTCGAATATACGGTCAGTTTCAGCAAATATGACAGCAAGTTAGTTTCATAAGTCTTACCTAGTACTGCACCTTTAATGCTGCCATCAGTCTGTGACCGGCCCTCAGTAAAAAAAAAAAAGGAACAAATAAACAACTTTCCTTGGGGAAACATTTCTTTACATTGTACAATCCTGATACTACAGGTCATTTTCACTTTATTTGAAGCTTGAACAAATGAACTTGTCTTCGAAATGTCTCTACATGTTCTTCATATGTCTAAAAAAAAAGCACCTCTTACATAAATTTAAACTTCAGCAATGGAAAACCCAAGGGGGTGGGGAACATCTAGCACTGGCCAGTCTAACTTACATTTTATCTATGACGTGCTGCTGAAATACCA
This sequence comes from Zingel zingel, assembly GCA_023566125.1. NCBI lineage: Eukaryota > Metazoa > Chordata > Actinopteri > Perciformes > Percidae > Zingel > Zingel zingel. Next base: position 8,952,250 of record CM042324.1, read on the forward strand.
CTGAAAAAACTCTCAAAAGTATTACCAGACTTGCTTTACATCCAAATGCTGCTACAGTTGCTGTACATTGATTATAGTTTGTTGCTGATATATTGAATTTCCCTTCATTCTCCTTCCTCTCGCAGGTGATAGCAGCAGCCAAACATGGGTTTCAAGCAGCAGGCTTTGAGCTGAACCCCTGGCTGGTGTGGTATTCTCGCTACAAGGCCTTGAGAGAGGGAGTCCACCGCTCCACCTCCTTCCACATCTCTGACTTGTGGAAGGTCAGTGATACCTGATTATTAGTATAGTAAAGTATGTAGTGACTGACTCATGACCAAATGTTGGGGGAAGGCATCTATTTTACTATAGCATTTAATGTATTCTTGTTATACACCAAGTGTCACTTGATTCTTACAATGTAAGAACATGAAAACAGTAAACATCTTTTCTGATTCTTTTGCTAGGTCAGTTTTGCTCAGTACTCCAATGTTGTCATATTTGGAGTCCCTCAAATGGTGAGTTTTTCCTACAGTATTTATTTTGATCAACATTGTAATTATTGTATTTTTAAAGATTATTTTTTGGGGCTTTTTTTGCCTTTTAATTTTTGACAGGACAGGTAGGTGAGAAGGGGCGGGGAGAGAGAAAGGGGGAAGACATGCAGGAAATCATCACAGGTTGGATTTGAACCCTGGACCTCTGCGTCGAGGCATAATCCTCTCAGTACATGTGCGCCTGCTCTACCACTGAGCCAACCAGGCCACATTTATTGTTTTTTTTTCTTTTTTTTTTAGTTTATCCTGAAGGCTCCATATTTGATTTTCCCCAGTAAGTTTTCAGAATCCCAAAGTATAACACTTGATATACTGGTTGTTGCTGTCTGTATTTGCAGATGGACCAGCTGGAGCTAAAGCTGGCAAGCGAGTTGCCGAGTACAGCCAAGGTGGTGGCCTGCCGCTTTCCCTTCCCTACTTGGGTCCCTGAAAATACCGCTGGGGAGGGCATAGACACTGTGTGGGTGTATGATGCCAAGGCATTTAAATCACACCTGCAACATGGATTGACAAGGAAGACAACACCAGAACATGAAGACACACCAAAGTCGCACACATAAATGCCAATCCTGCATTGCAACTCTGGGATGGTCTTATTTTTTATTTTATTTTTCCATACAATGCTACTCTGAGATGGACCTACAAATTGCTGGGATGATCTTTTTTTAAAATGTGCTACAACATGTTCAGATCATCGTCAATTATCTTTGATTAATGATCAAAATCAATGTGGATAATTGATTAATGATCAACATCAATGTCCAAGTCCAATGGAGCAAAGTAGGAAAAAGCAACTGATTGACACTGGCCTTGGGGAGTGGTTACACTCATGTTAAAACCAGACCAGGGATTAAAGAGAATGTAAATGGTGAGGACTTGAGAAAGTTAAATTCCTTATAGGAAGAAGTAAAGTGGTACTGGTCATTAATGATTGCATAACTTGACTTTTTATAGAAAGTTGAAAATTGTATTTATCCCTTCCAGACAGACAAAGGTGTTGCCAAGTGGGCCATGGCTGGCAAATTTAGCAAGCTTTTCTGACAGAAGATTGTTCACCATAATATTTTGTATGCAGAAAACTCCAGCACTGTGTTCTATTTTGAGGCTTGTGTACTTATAAATAAAATGATCATGTAGTTGTCAAGCTGACTGATTGCGCTCGTCTGCCATCTAGTGGTGAAATTACCGAACAATCACAAAAGTGGTTTATCCATTTGGTAGTGTGTGAACATAACCTGACTGCTAGCTGATCTACTATGAAGTGAAAAGGCTTTAATTAATTTCGAGACGTATGGTCACTTCAAAGATAATCGGATCTTGAACTAAGTTGAAATGTTTACATGTAGACAGCTAGCCGTCATCGCTTTTATACTGACGGACTAGCCTGACTATTGTGAAGCAGGGCCAGTCAAGATGGACACCGCTGAGGAAGGTAGCTAGCTAATGTTAAAACTCGATTGCTCTTATTGTTGGCGTTAACTGGTAAAACCAATACTAACGACGTCTGTGTGACATTCTAACTAATTATTTACTGCTGCAAGTGGATTTGCCCGTTTCTATATTTTGACAAAGGTTCACCAGAATTAGCTACAGAAACCGCTAGCTAGCCAATTAGCATTAGTTAGCTAACTAGCTAGCTAACTGGCATTCATTTACACCCGTTAGATATCAGCCGTTGTAAATAAAGTCAGCAACGTTAGGTTTCTGTTTGCTTAACGTTACATCTACCACATGTGTGATGTAACGTTAGTGGTTAAAATTAGAAGACGGCCGTATAGCAGTATAGTCCTATGTAACTAGCTAGCTAGTTAAGTAGCTTAGCTAGTTAACGTTACACGCTTACGTTTTATGCAACCGTTGTATTATTACGTACTGTATGATAAACTAGCTGACGTTACGTTGACTCACCGGGTGCCCAGCCAATTTACCAATCGACAAGGCATGTAATATTTTACAGTGTTACATGAAATACTCCCAACCTCTTGTAACGTTAATGATCATTCATTGACTAATGCAGCAAACGTTGGACAACATATTTTCTCTGAGCGCTATTTATGCTACGGGAAAGATAATGGCCATTCGCTCACTCATTTTGATATGAGTTACTTGTTCATATTTTGAATATAGCTAAATGTTTGTATATGAAGCCAGTCAGTCAAAATGTACTCATATATCCTCACTGGTATTGTGCTCTTGCACCCTGGCCAAATTATAGTTATTTTAGTTTGGTCATCCAGTGACACAGGTAATCAAAGGATAACCGTTTGCTCTACTGTCAGTACACGCCCTGTCCTGTTCTATTCGCTGAAGACACGTACTCATCATATCCTAACATTTCAAATTCTGAAACTACCGACAGTGTTAGGTTCTGCAGAAAGCTTGCATGTATTTCTTCAGCATTTGGCATTATATCAAGGGTGTGTGATGAGTTTGGATAAACTTAAATTACTCATCTGTTGAATTAAAATTGGATAGAAATGCAACATGCCTATTTAATAAAATGAAATATTTCTGAAGTAGGATGTCATGGTTTGGCCAAGTTATGTTATTGTGTGCCTAATGTACAGCGGACATCTGTCGGGTATGCCGGTCAGAGGGCAGCCAGGACAAGCCGCTCTACCATCCCTGTGTCTGCACTGGTAGCATCAAGTTTATCCATCAGGAATGGTACGTTCAATGACCATGTTGTAAAAATGCATTAGGTTCCATTATTCTCTGTTGCCTTTCCTTAAATTGTATCTTTAAGGTGTGAGGTTGCTTGCTGTCTGTCTGCATTTTTATATCTGTCAATCTGTTTGCTTTCACAGATGTTGAAGTGAATTCCAGCACGGGGAAGTTAGAGAATAGTGGGGACTATAACAAACAGATTGCTTTACGGGAATGTACCTCAATACAGTTTTAAAAAACAACCAGACACAAAAGGAAAATATTTTTTTCGAGCTAGGGAGCATTGATGTTTCAGCTATGAAGAAGAATGTTGTGTGACTTTACTGCAGGGCCATGGAGGAAAACTTTTCCACATATAGTTTCCATAGGATTAAAAGAGTAAACTCACAAGGTGTCCTTTTTTCCCACAGCTTACTGCAGTGGTTGAAACACAGCAGAAAAGAATACTGTGAATTATGCAAACACAGGTTTGCATTTACACCAAGTAAGTTGTTTGTCATTAAATTAGATCAGTACACTAAATGCATTCATTATTTGTTAGCTCCTCTGTAAGTGTCTAACTTTGACTACATACCTCTCTCACTTTTACCTCCCTCGTTCTCTCTTCTCCAGTCTACTCTCCTGACATGCCATCTCGCTTGCCTGTCCAGGACATCTGTGCAGGGCTGGTCACCAGTATTGGAACAGCCATTAGATACTGGTTCCACTACACACTGGTGGCCTTTGCCTGGCTAGGCGTGGTGCCTCTCACAGCATGTAAGTCACACCATTCCATTGTAAAAACAAAAATGAAAGGAGATTTTGATCAGCAGTTGTTAAAGTTTCAGCATATTGTATTCATCCTCTAACTTCCAATGAAGTAAAGGGAAAAGTTGAATTGAAAAGCCACATATGACTGGAACTGAGCTAAAGTAATGTCTTCCATTAATTTGCTTATGCTGTAAATACATGTTATTTAGCATGAAGTGCAATACAGTTGGAGCAGCGTTTAAGTTTCACACCAGTTGTCACTTTACGAAATAATTCTCATACTGTCTTTTTTTTGTTTGCTTTTCTAACAGGTCGTATCTACAAGTGTGTCTTTACTGGCTCTGTGAGCTCTCTCCTTACTCTGCCATTAGATATGCTTTCAACGTAAGTGTGAATTACACTTTGGTCTTGCCTCTTCTCTCACACTGTCCTGTGTATTGTAGGTCTATGTGTTCTCCATATTTTGTACACTGCAGTACAATGAAGATGGTTAAGATCTTATTGGTGATTGAAGTGTGTGTTTTTTTTCTTTTTTTTCACAATAACTCCTTCCATCCATCACGTCATCTTTTTGTTTGGCCTTTCTCTGACTCTTTGTAGCGAGGTAATGCGTGAAATCATTGTGCTGTACCTGATAAAACTGTAATGTTTCAACGCTTCCTCGCAGGCAAAACCTGCTTGCAGACTGCCTTCAGGGCTGTTTTGTGGTCACTTGCACGCTGTGCGCCTTCATCAGCCTGGTGTGGCTTAGAGAGCAGATTGTCCACGGTGGCGCCCCTCAGTGGTTAGAGCAAAATCCACCCCCTCTAGTTCCTAACCAGCCCGACGGTCCTGCACCAGCTAACGAGGTGAGATCAGTGGACGTTGGCAACTAAGGGCTGTACCGAATATTTTGAACGCTTCATTCATTATGTTGACATTCAAACTCTAAATCAACAGTTGAATGCTTTTTGATTTTTGCATGTTTATTTATTCAATTTAAGTTCGGTGATTCTGCACAGTTGCACATGAAGTTTAGGCTACACTTTACTGTTTGTAGAATTCGATTCCAGTTTTTCCCTTTGCCAGATTTCTGTGTTGGGCCATATTTGTTCCATGCCTCCTCTCAGAGAAACTTTCAGGACCGTTATCTTTTAGAGAATGTGCTTGCAAAGTTGGCCCTGACATTTGTCATGTGTTTACACACAACCAAATGAGTAAACCAATCCTCTGTTGTTGTTGTTATCTTTAATGAGCAATATAGTTCAGGACTGTAATATCACTGTTACTCTTGAGTTTTTGTACCCCTATGTAATAAGTTTGAGGATTGCAACTCCAGACATTGTCAAGCTTATGTGTGTACCTATAAGTATGGTCAATGAACATGCAAGCCATATTATCTCATTTCAATGTGTGCGGGCGATGCTGTAGGTTTTTGTGATTTCGTGATTCTACAGGTTCCAGGTGGTAACATTGGCGTCAACGCCCAGGCTGCTGCTGCCGACATCGCAGAAGCCCAGCAGCCTGCAGACCCTGCCCCAGACGGTCTGGCACCGGCCAATCCGCATGAAGCTGGCCACCACGGAGATGAGGCTGAACTGGACGATGAGGAAGAAGATGACGATGGGGAGGATGAGGAGGAGGAGGATGACGAGGATGACGATGAGGAAGGCAGGGAAGAGGATGCTGCTGACGCCAATAATGGAGGACAAGGTCAGTGTGGGCATAAAAGCCTGGAAGTGGGATACACTTTAAAGTAGTAGTTTTCGGGGGGGTGGGAGAGGGTTTTTGTTCTTGACATTCCCTGTCACACATTGTGGAATTTGTTTTGTATGTCTGAAGGTGCTTATAAAAAGTTGATCGCAAAAAAAGTAGTGGTTTTCAACCTTTTCACGTATCGTTAAGTGCCCACAGCTCCACTGTGGACTGGAATTGGCCCAATCCCAAAGTCCGGACTCACTCACAGACTCAGGGACTTTGGTGTGCGTCCACGTGAAATTCATAAGGGCTTAGGGTTGTCCCAATGTCGAATTTCAAAGGGCGTGAGGGTTTCAGGACACACTTACCGAGCCCTTTCCGTGAGTCTGCATCGATGCAGACTTCACCAAAGGGAATTACCCACAGTTCAAAGCGCTGTGACGTTTACCATGGAGACCATAGGGAAATTCACGGAAATTACAAAGGTAAACAACAGCACGACACACAACCACGGAACACAGACCAACCTGTTGTCCAGCTTGTAAAACAAGAGTTTGAAAAAATTTGGAATCAGGCAGCAGTCTCCTGGGCCTTGGCCGTGTGGAAAGCAACAAACTTAAAATGAAAATTCCCAAACCGGCAAGTGTCTGCAACATCTTTTTGTTATTAAACGTCGCCAAGGTAACATGTGATCTTGTGCAAGTGCTGTCCCAATCCCATTTATACCTATCTGAGCCCATGTGGCCTCACACACTCACACACTTAGCACCTGAGATCAATTAAGTCTGAGTCTTTAGTCCTCAGAGCTCACTTTGGGATTGGGCCAATGACACAATGCTTTCTTGGTAAATAGTTATTATATTCTGATACGAAAGTTGACAAATGGTGTGCAGTTATGCGGTCAGTTTAATTAAACAAGATGGACATTAATGCTTAGAGAATGGTTTTAAGATTGAGTACATGTGTAACCAGTAACTGGTGTTTTCATTCCTCTATAAAGGAATAAATAGACCTAAACTATGGCAAGGAAAAGCAACCTATATGGTAATGCAGCCACAGAAGCATGTTTTCAGGTGTTCCTTACTCTTACTGTGTCTGATTGTTCTTTGCAGAAGATTTGAACTGGAACGCCCTGGAGTGGGACCGTGCAGCAGAGGAGCTGACCTGGGAAAGGGTGGGAATCAATTTTTTTTTTGGTCTCTCTGTCTCCTGCCCCATAAAGTAGAGTGATGTAGCTAGGTCATGATGCTAGTAAAGCAAAGTGCAAGCAGGGTAGCAGTTAATGTTTCTTTTTGTTAAAATGATTTTATAAAATTGGTATAGAAAAAAAGTATTTTTTTTAGGAACATGTATCAAAGTCACGGTATTGGTATTGAACATTTTTGAACGATACCCAGCCCTAATTGTAAAGAATCAGGAAAGGCTACTGGACTTTAACTTGGTTAAAGGTGCTCTGAAGACATTTTGTCTCTCATCCGAGACTTCTTCAGTTCTGACCCTGCTATTTGGTCGAAGCTACAGTTCAGTCAGAACTGAAGAAGTATCTTGGATGAGACACGAGACGTCTTCGGAGCACCTTTTAACCAAGTCCAGTTGCCCTTGAGTTTAAGTCTTCCTTGGATAACTATGACCTGGATGACTGAGAACTAGAGCTTAGCTCAGGCACAAAAAATCAAGCCCGACCCTACCCGAGCCCGTGTACGTTGTATCTGAGCCCGGCCCGACACATTAACTGTAATTATGAGCCCAAGCCCGATTTAAACCTGAGTTATAACTGACGTTCTCAACTACAATTCTGAGTTGTTTGATCTACAGAAATCGGTTTAGAATTATCTTAAGGACGAAGCATGTAAACTGCGCTGTTTGTTTATTCAGAATGGAATGGATTGCAAATGGATCCGAATGAAGAAACATAAAAAAAAAAAAACGACCCTATCTCCCTCAGCCGAATACTGTGGGTAACAGATCAAGGCAGCAACATAATCAAAGCCCCAGAACCATATAGGAGACTTTCTTGTCTCGATCGCCTAATTAATACTGTCCTTCGCCGCGGTCTGCATGCTGACACACTGGCCGTGAACAGTGCTGCAGATGGGGGAGACACGATGTAGCACAGTTTACCTCACACTCAAGTCAGTGCAGGACATACACCCAGAGCTACGGGAGAAGCTGGAGAGGCATAGCTTGCTCCCCACCGAATAAGGCTAATAAAGTAATGATTAAAAAAACACAAATGCTTGATCAAGGGCCCGGCCAGGCCCGTGGGTTGGGTCAGGTCCGGTTCGGGCTTGGACAGAGAATCTAAACTCTACTGAGATCCTTCACAGTCATAGTAAAGGATCATAATGACATTTCTTTCTGTTTCCCAGATGCTGGGGCTGGATGGCTCCCTAGTTTTCTTGGTAAGTGCACACTCTCTTTCTACTCTTAGGGCGTTTTCACACCTGTAGTTAGTTTGTTTTGGTCCGAATCAGTTGGTGAGTTAGTAAACTTGGAGCGATTTGCCCTCGGTCGGTTTGGTTTGGTTTGGTTTCACACCTGGAAAAATCCAAGCGTACCAAAATGCGTCATTACAAATCAGGCAAGAACGTCCAGCCCTCTTATTGGTCGGATATGTCTGGGGGGCGGGAACAAGAAAGTAAATACAGGAAGAAGTTCTTGTGTTCTGGTCTAGTGGTCAAACCAGCTCATTTCATTAAAATTATCAGACATTGTTTGTTTCGCAAGAGACGTTACTACACCTGCTCTGGTCACTGAGATTTCGCTCTGCCGGCGTCTGTCTCCAATTTTAGCGGCAGCTGGTTTGACCACGGAGGTACGAGTGACGGACGGCGAGCTTGACTACAGTCTATTTCTGTGATAGAAACACTTCTGCTGCATCGCAGATGGCTAAACTCACCTGACTACAGGAGACATTAGCCCAGACTTGTGGACTACATAAAGTTGGTGCGGTTCGAGTACGGATCACGTTCTCGCCACAAACTAACCGCTCCAGAGTTAGATTGAAAGCTACCGAGACCACCTCTTCAAGCAGGTCTCGGTACGCTTGTTTGCTCCGCTTTTAGTGCGCACCAGAGTTCGATTGTCGTGTTCTCACCTGCCCAAACGAGCACCAGCGGGGCAAACGGACTCTAGTTTGATTCAACCGAACTAAAGGCTGTCGGTGTAAAAATGCCCTTACACACACACAGTTTCAAGAGTGCCTTCAAGCCTCTGAACACCCACACAGGTGTTTTCAGTTATTCTGGCTGGAGGTGGGCCGGATTTTTGATGGGAATTTTTTTTAGCTCACAAATCTTCATCTATCAATAAGAATGAAAAAGGTGTGAATTGTCCTGCCCTAACAGGTGCAACAAAGCTAACAGGAGACTCAGGATGATGTCAATCAATGACAGTCAGTACACACCCACACAGGCCGTTTACTGATTTGGCCAAAATGTAGCATGTAGTATGCAAACAAAAGCGAAATCTGCATCATGCCAAAAATAGCCGAACGTTTTACTGATTCGGGTGAAAATCTCCAGTACGCATCGGACCAGTCTACCTCGCCTACTGTAGCCCACAATGCAAAGCGCTGGAACAGTCATAACAACCGCGGCTTGTCAACTAAAATAAGTTTTTGCTGCTTCTCCAAACTGGGGGCAGGTCAACCGCCATCTACTGTAGGTAACACTGACTATGGATAAGTACCTCATACAACCCCACTTCAAAAAATCCAAACTATCCTTTTAACAACATCAGTGGAATTATGTGATTTGGTACAGATACTCCATTTGTGTGTGTGTGTGTGTGTGTGTGTGTGTGTGTGTGTGTGTGTGTGTGTGTGTGTGTGTGTGTGTGTGTGTGTGTGTGTGTGTGTGTGTGTGTGTGTGTGTGTGTGTGTGTGTGTGTGTGTGTTCTCTCCAGGAGCATGTGTTCTGGGTGGTGTCTCTCAACACACTCTTCATCCTGGTCTTTGGTGAGTTAAACTTGCAATGTATTAATGATGTACTGTACATACAGTTATTGCCTTTTTAAGAATCGGGCAAGCCTTTGGTGTACTATTACAGTGCACTTTCCTCCTATATAAACGGGTTGTTTACCATAATTCCGTTTTATTAGACAGTCCTGTGTACCTTCTTATGCACTCCACCAAACTACAGATTCTAACGTGACCTATGTATTTCCCTCTAGCTTTTTGCCCGTATCACATCGGCCATTTCTCAGTGGTTGGACTGGGCTTTGAAGACTATGTAAGTGCGGGTGGAATTTGTACAGTTTGAGTTCCTTATTTGTATTTTGGTTTGTCATGCTCCTAGTCTCGCATTGCCAGACCTTCCTCCACAGCACTGCGGAGGAGGGTCTGGCGAGTCCACACAGCATTCCGGGATCGGAGAAAAACGTGCTCTGGTTTATTGGCATGGAGCAACGGCGCCTCTGCCAAATAGCCTCAGGAAGGAACTTGTTTGGGTGGAACACGTGTACGTTCAAAAGTTGTTTTAGTCATGCAACTGAAAACTCAGATTGGACAGATAGTCTAGCTAGCTGTCTCAATTTACCATGCACAGATCTGAAGAGCAGTTAATCATAGTCTTCATAAATCGACCGGAGTTTAAAATTTCAACACAAAGAAAGCGGAAGGTAACGGGACATCCGGCCGAAATGAAAGACATCCGGCAGCACCTGAACAATCCCGGAATTATATAATAGAATGTCGTGGATATAGACTAGTCATGCAGTGAGAGGATTTATGTGATGATGATATTCTTTCTGGTTGCAGGTCAAAGCTTCACACTTTGATGGCCTCGTCACTACCATACTGGGGTACATCCTCCTGGCTGGAGCTCTCATAGTCTGCCATGTATCCTCTGTATGCAATAAGTTATTGTGTGTATGAAATAACCTACAGTATGTCTCACACTCCTATTTGCTTACTATGGCAGTAATTTGTGTTTTTGTTTAGGTTTTGTACATATTTGTTTCAATATTTATAATATGTATGTCCCAAATGAAGGCCAGCACTTTTTTTTTTTTTTTACAAAGGACCTAAAATGACCCACATGTAGTTCCTCAACTATACATACATGTCTCAGTAAAAACATTCTAGTCATACAGAAACCCAAACGCTCAGGTCAGGCGTGCATTTTGGCTCCAAGTGTTAATGAGAAATACTTAATTTTGATGTTTAAAATACAGATTGAATTACATTTATCTCACATGTTGTTGTTCATCCTTAACTGTGCCTCCATTAGGCGTTGGCTTCATTAGTGAAGTTCCAGCGGCCCAGACGCCTCTTGGGTGTCTGCTACATTGTTGTCAAGGTAAATTAAAGATGCAAGACTGGAATGTTTTCAAAAATCTATTTATCTAAAATCTAAGTTTTTTTTATTTTATTTTTTTTTTTTTTTATAAACCAAACGAGCAAAGCTTTCAGTCGAAACGTTAATTGGGTAAATTATGATTACAGGAACAAATTATGAAAACGGAAACTAAATTGCGTTTGTGTTTTTATATCTCGCAGGTGTCCCTGCTGGTTGTCATGGAGATCGGCTTGTTCCCGCTGATTTGTGGTTGGTGGCTCGACATTTGCTCGCTGGTAGGTTTATCATGCAGAATGAACCTCAATTAAATGCAAATCATGATGCAGTGTACACACATTTGATGATTGAACTTGATGAACATTCACTTTGAAAAAAATCTATTTGTTGGGCAAATTCCTACAAACACATTTTGTTTATGGTATTCAACACACATAATGTAGCACGTCCTTTGTTCATTGCAGGAGATGTTTGATGCCACTCTAAAAGACAGGGAGCAGAGTTTTGACGCGGCCCCGGGTACCACCATGTTCTTCCACTGGCTGGTCGGCATGGTCTACGTCTTCTACTTCGCCTCCTTCATCCTTCTGCTCAGAGAGGTAAGTGGAGCAGTCTAGATGCATAGACTGTACAAGTAAAGCCAAAACGTATCAATCGCCCCCTGGTGGCTGGCTGCAGTATAGGTTATAAACTCTTCCCCCTCCATGTTAGTGGATGGGACATTTTTCCCAAAGCTGATTTCTGTTAGCCTGACAAGCCAGACCCACATCAAGATGTTGGGTCTGGGAACTCACCATTGGCAGGGCTCAATCAGAGGGGCGGGATAAACGGTTATCTTTCAAATTCCCTCTGCACTCATAGCCAACCAGAGTAACACTAGTTGATAGATTAAACTTTTACCGTATCCGGTCGGCCAAACTCTGAACACATCTTCCTTTTTTAAGAATGACTTCAGTGCTTAACTCCAAGTCTTCCAGAGTCGCAGCCAAAGCCAATTCGAAAGGCCGCTGTTCGCCAGCAGCTGCAGCCATCTTTGTTTTCAAGTAGGGAATTCACGCGGAACCGTCACAACTCTGCCATCCTTATGTTAAGCCCGCCCACCGACTCTATACACGATGTGATTGGCCTGACCAGAATTTGTTTTTTCCAGCTCGCAAGCCAACGGAGAGTTACTAGACTGACCCTGGCTGCAAATTACATTTGCTGCCGCTAGGGTGCATCTAGATTTCTAGGCTAGGTTTCTGTCATTTTAGGTAGTTCTTTTCACACTGTTTGTTAAAGTGTTCCTTTTTCTGAAGTTGGGTTTAATTAGTTATTTGATGCTATAAAAAATGGCGTGAAACATGATTGACACCTGTGATTGACTCGTGATTAGTCGGGCGGGTGTAAGGGTGGGACTTCGAAACCGCAGCCCACCACACGATCACTACTGCGCAAACTATGGCTCCAAAATTACAGTGATTCAATTTGTACACTAGGAGAAAGTGGAGCTGCGTCGTCCATCTTTATGGCAAAAAAACTATAATTTTTTAAAATCTTAATGCTATAGTGCGTAGTTTCTGTCGCCCCCATGAGGAATTCTAAATAATGACAGCAAAACTGTCGGAGCGTCCACATGATACAAGCACGCCCCCTCCCCCACTCCTCCACGCAGTTGCTAGTAGCCAAGGAGGACACGGAGGATTAAAAAAAACATGATGGACTCTTCAGAAGAAGTAATTATCTTCGCCTGATTTTCTGCACGCAGAAGTCGCTGGATTTTCTGAACATAGCCATACTGAGAAATACAGAGTTTTCTGGAGCTGCTAGGCTTAGCTTTGTATCAACAAATTTGGCAATGGCTTACATGTAATGGACGTTGATTAATATAAGATAGTTATTAAAGCTTTAAGCTTTCACGTTTTTTTTTTTTTTTTTTTGGTTGCAGGTGCTTCGTCCAGGTGTGCTGTGGTTCCTGAGGAACCTGAACGATCCAGACTTCAACCCAGTACAAGAGATGATCCACCTGCCCATTTACAGACACCTGCGGCGGTTTATTCTCTCTGTGGTCAGTCAAGTATCCTCCTCCTCTTTGGTTTTAACGTGGCATAACAGCGCCCAGATTGCTGTTTACTCCGATGCTAAATACATAGAAATATCATGTATAGTCAAGTACAGTTTGCAGAGTTTTAGAAAAAAAAAAAAGAGTTGCAAAAAGGACAAAATCAGGGATTATAAAACGAAGGAGAGATCACTTGAAAGTGTATAATGACATTAATTGAGGTTAACAACAGAGGGACCCAATAATGTGATACATCTTCAGTAAGCGTAGGCCAATGAAGCTAGGACATAGGTAGAATTCCCTGGAGTCTAGATGCTGGTGGTGGTGGAGGAGGAGTAGAGCCAGCAGATGGAACCTTTCAGTTGACACACCTGGATCATCCTGAGGGACAAGGTGGTCGATGGGTTCGGCAATCGTAGGTGTGAAAGACAGACAGGAGCGCAGTGATATTTAAAGAACAGCCTCTGAAGACTGATTGACTCGAGAAACGCAGGCAGAAAAAACATTGGCCAGATAGGGTGACATCAGAAATGAATGAAAGAGAGAGCGCGCAAAGGCAGCCCAATGCCTATTGTAACTCTCTGTATTTCTGTGTGAAAGTATAGGGATACTTTACATGTCAACATTGATATTTTTTGTTGTTGTGCGCGTGTATTTCCAGGTGGTGTTTGGCTCTATAGTTCTGCTGATGCTTTGGCTTCCTATCAGAATCATCAAATTGCTCTTTCCGACCTTCCTGCCCTACAACGTCATGCTTTACAGGTACACACGGCAACGCAAAACTATCATTTTAACTTTCAGTGTCTCGATTGTACAGGTGACATTATCCATTCTCTATCTATTCAGACATAATCAAAACAGGAAGCCGCTAGAGAAAAATGAGCTGCCATTTCTCGCCACATTGACTATGTATTAGTGTATGAACGAAATGTAAATTGAGTTTGGTTCATATCTCGTCTCTGCAGCGACGCACCAGTCAGCGAGTTGTCATTGGAGCTGCTGTTGCTTCAGGTTGTTCTGCCGGCATTGCTGGAGCAGGGTCACACTCGCCAGTGGCTCAAACGGCTCGTCCACGCCTGGACGTTCACAGCCGGATACATGCTGTAAGCCCAAGACGCACGCACGCACGCACACACACACACACACACTGCAATTTGGGATGTTACAATGGTATAAAAGTATACTATCTTCATGTACCATAATTAGTGAAAAAGTGTGGGCCACAGAAAAAGGACCCCAGTCAGTGTTCATATGACATGGCCAGAAAAACCTTCCCTAAATTATAGCTTTGTCATAAAGTCACTTCGCAGTAATAGTAATAAGACAAAATAATAACTCACCAATGGCCTCCCCACAGTGACCTTCACTCCTACCTGCTGGGGGACCATGAAGACGATGACAACCAACCAAACAACAACGCTCCCGGTCGCCATAACAACAACAGGATCCCTGGCCTGGGGGAGGGTCTTCACGCTGCCCATCAGGCCATTCTGCAGCAGGGCGGTCCTGTTGGTTTCCAGTCGTACCACCGGCCCCTCAACTTCCCCCTCAAGGTAACTCACAATGGTTATTGGTATCATATGTTCATATATCCTCAGAATCAGAAAGGAATTTATTGCCAGTTACCCTATGTGGAATTTGCCTTGGTTATTGGATTGTGCATACACAAACAAACCTATTAAACATTAATAAGAATAAACAATAAATACAGAAACAAATATATACAAAATAGCTGTTTTAGGTAGTTTAAGCACTGTGTGCAATGGGCAGATGTATAGTCCAGGATGAAGGTTAGTGCAAAGTGTAGTGAATAGGAAAGGGGGGTGGGTGGAGTCAATCCTTTCACTGTTAAAGCCTGTGCTGCGATTAATGTTTGCTGCACAATTCATTTGTTTTGTTCTATTGTGTCTTTTTGGTTGTTAAGATCATTCTGCTGGTTGTCTTTATGTGCGTGGCGCTGCTCCTGGCTAGTCTGATCTGCCTTACACTGCCGGGTAAGCTGTGGCCGCAAGCAGGCATTCTCTGCATTTTACATTTCCTATTTTCTGTGTTTTCCTATTTTCTGTCATTATTTACACCTCCGTTCCATTACCCGTCTTCCTCTTCCTCTCTCCCAGTGTGTGCAGGTCGCTGGCTGATGTCTTTCTGGATGGGCAATGCCATGGTTCATGAGCTGTACACAGCGGCCAGCGGTCTGTACATCTGCTGGCTGTCCATTCGAGCCGCCACCGTGATGCTGTCCTGGATGCCACAGGGGCGGACCATGATCATGCTCAAAGTCCACGAGTGGACACTCATGGTAATGTGGATGTCTCTCTAGTCCTCCCAGCCAATGGCGCTCCCCCTGTATTATGTGTTGAGTGGTTGGGTTTTGAAGTGATGTCTTGTTGAAAACAGATCCTAAAGACCCTTGTGGTGGCCGTGCTGTTAGCCGGGGTGATTCCTCTGCTGTTGGGTCTGCTGTTTGAGCTGGTCGTCGTGGCTCCTCTCAGAGTCCAGCTGCACCAAACGCCTCTCTTCTACCCCTGGCAGGTAGGACTATGGACTTTGTATGCGTTGATTGTATCCATCTGATATATCAAGGATTATTTATTCAGACGTGATTAGACTGGTTTGTCAGGAAGTCTGGGTATCAAACCTCAATACCCTTTTAGTATAAATTGAGTATGGAACCCTCAAACATGTCAGCACAGATCTTTCATTCATTTATTTATTTTTTTATAGAAAAACCTGTTTTTATTTTTCAAAGTAAGTTATGGAAATGTCTAAAAATTGAATAGTATCAACACATTTCAAACCATGTCAGCAGGCATTCAGTGTCCTGCTCAGGGACACGAAAACTTGATCTTAATACAGGGATACTGAATAGATGCTAAACTTTTGAGACAAATCACATTGTGTCTTTGTGTGGCAGGACTGGGCACTGGGAGTGCTCCATGCTAAAATCATTGCTGCCATCACACTGATGGGCCCTCAGTGGTGGCTCAAAACCGTCATCGAGCAGGTCAGCCTCACATCCGTCTTGCTGCATGTAATCAAGAACAAAATGGGATCACTGACATTTGAATACACTGTAAAGATGACATAAGTGGTATTGGAATGAAAATAAACAGTCGGTATTCTCTCTCTCTCTCTCTCTCTCTCTCTCTCTCTCTCTCTCTCTCTCTCTCTCTCTCTCTCTCTCTCCCTCCCTCTCCCCCCCTCCCTCCACCCTACCCTCTACCCAGGTGTATGCTAATGGTATCCGAAATATTGACCTCAATTTCATCGTGCGAGGGCTGGCCGCCCCAGTCATCTGTGTCCTGCTGCTGTCTCTCAGTGTGCCCTACACTATCTCTAAAGGCATTACACCACTGCTGGGTGAGTCTCTATGTATGCTTATGTTTCTGGGTTGAGCATGAATTTTCAAGCATACATGTCTCAAGGTAATGGAGGATTTTAGCTTCCTTCATCCTCCTTGTTCTCCATTGTCTCCCTCACTGCTCCAGTTTTTTCATCCTTCACCAACTCTGTAAGGTCAAACATGGCCTGTTGAAGAAGAATAATAACTCTGTTTTTATTACCCTTTACTTTAGAATTTCAATATCCATTGGTCAATTACATTAATGTTGAAACACTAGATTGCTTAAAAGGGATACTTTGACGACTGTGTCATCTTTGTGTTGGCAGTGTGGCTTTGCGCTCCACTCAAATCGCCCCCCCCCCCCCCCCCCCCCCCCCCCAGCTCCCTCCAAAAGAGGAAAAAATCTACATGTATATCATGTTTTCTTGTACCACATTATCACTGTTAGTTAGTTTTTTAATAGCATACCTGTATGATTTCTCATTTTCTTTTTTGAAGTACTTTTTGAACTCCATTATTGAGCCAAGTTTTGAATGAAAATAGTCCGTTGATGACAGTGCAAGACAGATGGAACTAGAGCGACTCTCCATCCTTTTTAAAAATGCCGCTCTGCGCTCTGTCTAAGACCCGCCCGCTCGCGCTCCCCGCTCTCTCCCGCTCCACTCCGCTCACATGCTCTGCACAGAGCTGGATTTAAATCAGCTAAAAATCTCTAACAGCTCAGAATTTGCTTTGTTTGACTTTTCAAATAATACACAGCTGTATTCCAGTTGTACTATTTAAACTGCATATTTTTAACTTAACTTTGATTCACTTTAAAAAGCATTTAGCCTTTTCACTCTGGGATTATTATTAATAATAATAATGAATTACTGTAAAATCCCCCAAATTAGTGGGAATTAGCAATGGGATTTTTGGACCAAATTAGAAATTTTAGCAGATAGAATTCAGGCCCAGAGGCAGCAGACACGCTCGGATATCATCAGGCCACAGCACAGGCAGATCCTTACTAATTTGGACATTTGCATTTAAACATCTAGTCAATAAAGAATTTCCAGCCCTTGTGGTAATCAGGAGTTTAGCCATTGTGCAAGCCAAAGTGCAATTGATTGGTTTTTGTCTTTCATTTACTATGTTAACTCTACGTCCATCAGCTCCGAGAGTTAAGACATCACAGACATGGAGACTCGTTAAGAGGAGATTCTGTTCCAGTGTTTATTCTGTCTTCTCTTTCTCTATCTCCCCCCCCCCCCTCCCCTTTACACCCAACACTCTCTTCCTTTTTTATAGGTGTGCAGCCAGAGATGCAGACACTGGTGGATAGGAGGATCTATCCCTTCCTGCTGATGGTGGTCACACTGTTGGCCATCCTGTCCTTCCAGATACGACAGTTCAAACGCCTCTACGAACACATCAAGAATGACAAGTCAGTAGACATAAAAAAAAAAAAAAGTGTGAACTAAAACATGGGGGCAAAGAAGCTCAGCGTTTTATTCCAATCCTGTTGTTTTACTGATCCCATTAATTAATTTCTTGCATTTATTGGGTGACCCAATAGCCTTATCGGGTTCAGCGGGACGTTTAGGGTGACACTGACGTTCACGTAATATAGTAAACATGCCAAGTTAGCCCACCGAGCTAATGCGTGCTAACTACCCTAACGATTAGGGGTGTGAATCTCACGATCCGATTACAATTCTCCTGTCAACGATTCGATATCACGATGCGTCACCTCCTCGATATTATTATTTATTGCTACATGTGGTTTTCATCAACAAATCCAAGCTATCTATCTATCTATCTATCTATCTATCTATCTATCTATCTATCTGACTCTATGAATTTGTTAATGAAAACCATGTGGCCATGTAGCAATAGATAATAAAATTGAGGAGGTGACGCATCCCGATGCGTCGTGATATTGATTTGAATCGTTGACAAGATAATGGTAATCGAATCTTGACACCAGTGAAGATTCACGTCCCTATAACACACACTGTTTTGTGGGATTAAATCTGATTGGAGAATAAAAGTCTTAACTGACGGACCAGTCTACCTCACCTACTGTAGCCCACAATGCTTATGGATAAGTACCTCATACAACCCCACTTCAGAAAATCCGAACTATCCTTTTAACAACATCAGTGGAACTATATGTTGATTTGATGCATACACAGTCTTCATTGCATAGCATTGACAGAGGTGTGTGTGTGTGTGTGTGTGTGTGTGTGTGTGTGTGTGTGTGTGTGTGTGTGTGTGTGTGTGTGTGTGTGTGTGTGTGTGTGTGTGTGTGTGTGTGTGTGTGTGTGTGTGTGTGTGTGTGTGTGTGTGTTTGTTGTGAATTCATATGTTAAAAATGATTTGTAAACAACTCTGTCTTTCCTGTTTCTCCTCCAGATACCTGGTTGGACAGCGACTAGTGAACTATGAACGTAAGACAGGCAGGGGGGCGTCCAGCTCCTCACACAGCACCTCCCCATAGACCTGCCACTGCTCTGGGATCAGTGGAGCCGACTATCATCAGCTCCTGTGGTGAAACCTATTTTTTCTTTTTTTTTTTTTTTTTCCACTCCGTGCTCGGCTGTCAATTGCCAACTTCAAACACAACCTCTAAACTTTTGACTGCAGTCTCGACTTCTTAGTCACCGACATCTACTGCTGTCGCAGGTTGGGAGACAAAGACGTTGAAGAGTGAAAAGACAAAATAGTCACGCAACTTTTTTGTGGAAAAATTAGAATTTCTGAACATGGTTGTGAACCGACATGCAATAACAGTCAGTTTTGACTGTCCATCCTGTTTAATGTGTCCGTTTTTTTTCTTCAACGCAGCTGACGTTTTAAGTTGTAATTATATTATTTTGAAATAGGTATTAGTTGAAGTCAGGTAAGTTGAGCGTAGAGTTTGCCTCAGATTGTGCTTCCCTTTGAATGCTTGTTGTGAAATATTGTCTGATTGTCTCTTAATAGGACGTGTTTGAAAGTTTCAGAGCTGTAGAGGCGATATGTGAACTATCACGGGAACGCCTCTGGTTCTATTTCAGTTGTTGATTTGTCTCAAATGACACCCTTCAGCAAATTGAGGTTGTCTGTGATAAGGAGAGACATGCATGCACGTAGCAATGTGATTTTTATTTTTTTTTTTATTTTTAGTTGTTTTTATTAGATGTGTTTTCATTGATTTTTAGTGTTACATTTCTGGAGTGAGCTGTTGGATAGTCCTGAGAATTCCTTTGAAGTAAAGATATAAGATAGAAAGTAAGAAAATCGGAAGAAAAGGATTTTTCTTTTGACAATCTGGAAACAGCCCAAGACATTTCTTAAGATGTTCTCATGTGAATTTTAAACAGTCTAGGTTGTGTAATACCTCCTTGAGCATATCCACCTTCAGGAGAGGAGAGGTCATTAAGTGAAGTTTCAACTACGAATATTTAAACTGGAAAAACACCCTCAGAACATTTCAGAATGTGCCTGTTACACCCTTAGACTGATAATGATTTTACAGAAATATTTATTCTGATAAAATTAAAATAGTTGTGCTGCTAATCAGCTGTTCAGACTCTTAGATGTCTGCAAACGCTTAAGAGGCAACAGCGAAAAACAACTGTATAAAACGACAAAACACAGATTTTCATTGGGGGGAAAAAGTGACTCTTGTGGACTACAGTATAGTGACTGATAACTGACTGATAAAACTACAGTTG
Organism: Zingel zingel; assembly: GCA_023566125.1. Lineage (NCBI taxonomy): Eukaryota > Metazoa > Chordata > Actinopteri > Perciformes > Percidae > Zingel > Zingel zingel. The sequence continues at coordinate 8,972,262 of CM042324.1, forward strand.
ACCAATCTCAGTTAGCGCAAGGGAGTGCAGTAATCTAACGGAGTACCAAGCACTAGATGAAATGCAGGAAATTGGTTGGCAGAAGTGGCAATCTGCCACATCTAGTATCTCTTACTTTTTGCTAAAACTCAAGAAGGATTTCCTTTTTTTTTTTTTCTCTACACTGTGATGTTGCTCTCAATAATCATTCAATCGATCGCTGCCACCTACTGGGCTGAATCGGATTGATCCGATCTCATCTTGTTATCAATTTAGTTACTATGACAGTGGAACAGTCGTTTACCGAAATGTAGTGTGAAGAGTTCAAATTACATTTCACAAAAACAATTACAAACTGAATGATCAGCTGAGTAGCGCTGGTTAGATTAGTATAATCGGATGTTTTCGCTCGTTATAAATCGCTCTGAATGCTACTAACTCAGAAAAACCATATTTGTCCGTGTATGCAGATAATCATTTAAAACAAAATCATATCTACATTTACATAGGATTGGCAGTTTAATATATATATTTTCCCTTTAAAACAGTTTTGTTCCAGCTATTCTACAGTACAGTGACTCTGTTTACGTAGTTGATTGCTTTTGATTGGAAAAGCATGGAGCTACAATGGTTTCTTAGCAATCGGTTTTAACATTACTGATGTCTTTATCACATTCCTTACGTTTTAATGGTGCAACCTATTTTAGTAAATTACAAGGGTTGCGACTAGAGTGTTCTTTCTAAGAACGTATGGAGGACTTTTCACACAAACTTAACCCTTGTGTTGAGTTTGGGTCACATTGGCCAGTTTTAAATTTTTGTTTTATATCAGAAAATATTGGACGTAGAAATAAGCGCTGAAATGTGTAGAAGAAAAATTTAAAAATTTAAAACGTTGGAAAAAGCAACAACAAATTGTGAAAAAAGGCGTCACAAATGTCAGAAAAAAGTGTTTTTTTTTCAAGGTTGAAACGAAGACAACACAAGGGTTAAGGACGGATTTAGCTGGTGCAACCCAGTCCTGCTCCTTTTTTTCCCTGCAGCTTAAAGTTGTAAGCTAACAACTGTTAACACCTGCACGCCTTCTCTAAGATACACTACATTTAGCAACCTGAAAGAAATACAAGGAAAATCAAAAGAGACTCTCTTTGATCCACTTGTCTGTTTAATAATGGACAAGTGTGTTGCTCTCAGTCCGCTCAACTAATGGCAGTGTCTTTAAAGCAGTTTAGGGAAATGAGGGGGAATTGAATGTGCCATTATCCTGTAATTACCACTAGTGTCCACAGTGGCCGCTGTAAAGCACAAGTTACATAGTCTACCTATTAAAGCAACACTAGAGAACGTTTCTCGCTTCAGTCCCCCTGCAGGTTGGAAGCCTAATTGTCCATTACATTATGCAAGTTCTCTGTTCTCTGTAGTTCGAATGAACTGGACATTGTAATGTAATGGACAATTCCACTTCCAACCTGTAGGGGGACCGAAGCGGGAAACGTTCTCTAGTGTTGCTTTAAACAGGGCCGTCTCTTCCATACTGTTCTATCTCTTCTTGGCACGAGCACTCCAGGTGCTCAAACTGATGAGCTGCAGCTGACTCAAAGAGATCCTTTAAAATCAACTCTACTTCAGCTCTTCACTGCTGGTGCTCCGATTTAACTGAAGGTTGACACTGACACTGGTGTTTGAAAGAATCCGTCTCTTTGAGCTGTCACTGAAGCTCAGGGAGTCATGTTTCCTACATGTCTTCAAAGGTTTTGCTTCGAGCTCAGTCTTAAACTCAGAACAGAAGTGCATGAAATGATGTCTCTAAACCCAGCAAAAATATTGCAACCACAAGATAATTCATAGAAATAAGCGGCGGCACATTAATAATCAAAATTTTGGCTCACCAACTTACAATTTAAAGGAATAGGTCAACAATATGTGAATAAGGGAGTTGGATGAAAAGATCAATACCATAGTCGTATCTGTACATTCAATATGAAGCTGGAGCCAGGAGATGGTTAGCTTAGCTTAGCATAAATACTGGAAACAGGGAAACGGCTAGCCTGGCTCCGGCCAAATGTAACAAAATATATATCCGCACCTCTAAAGCTCACTAATTAACGCGTTATGTCTCTGTACAAAAAATTGTTGGTTTCACAAAGGACTACATACTGGAACTATTTCTTGATAGGGGGCAGTGACTCCCTGGAGTCTCCGCTGGTTGCCATGGCAACCTCAAGACTTGTGTCTTGTGTCAAACAATCGCTTTAAGGTTCCAAACACTTTGCTTTCTACAACCACTTCTACTCTCAAAGCACTTTTTGCATGGGAATGTAACGTCGGTGTCTTAAGTGTTGTATTCCAAATATCCTAATATGTCTCCTCTGCTCCACAACCTCGTTAGAAAAATGCCCAAAAGTTAGTCACTTCCTGTTTTTATTAAAGTTTCACTTTTTTTTTTTTTGGTTAGAAGATATATTTCTAGACCCACTACAGAACAAAACCATCACAGATTTTACGAGACGTTAACATACTTCCGATGACAATAACGAGCCCCAGCCATTCTTTTAAACTGTTTCTTGCTGCTCCTAAACGCCTGAGAGAGAAGTTTCAGATGTTTTTAGAGATCCTTTTTTTGGGGGACAATAATGGTCAAGTAGTAATTAAGATTATTATTATTTTTTTTTCCATGCAAATGTTTTAATGTGCACTTTATACCACAATTTGCAATCATTTCAGAATCCATTGTAACACCCGTCAACACGTTATTTCCATTCCACCGAGACTAAAACATGTCAGTATGTTACTGCGTTGACTCTGCACCATGGGTTTGACTTAAAAGATGAATTTCAGTTTCGCATCCATTTTTGACATTGCATTTGTGTGAGAATTTGTACAATAGGAGTTTGACGAATATAACCTGCTTTTCTATTGATATGGATTGTGATTTACATTAACTTTAGTGCTGGCAGCTATAATGCTGCTGTGTGGAATGCTCACATATATATATATATATATATATATATATATGCTATAAAGTGACCTTTTAAGTATCTTCGTGAACTGAGCTCGACACATCAAATTTTGGTCATGAATTTCAATTTCTAGAAGCAAATGATTTCTATTTTTATATGTGCAAAAACGGCAGTGGCGTTTACTGTAACAAAAGTACACTCTTAAGGTCTATTCATTGTTGGTTCAGTAATATGAAACAAAATAAATAGTTGAAATGAGTTCTGTGTGGTGTTGTTTCTTCACACTGCAGACAATATGATCCTGAAACAAATGTTATTGGTGTTACTCCTGTCTGTTTATGTTTGGCTTAGAGCTGTGGATCCTAATGTTGGTGTTGTGACAAACCTATAAGGGGTTGGAAGATAAATATCAGGAGTGGTAAGATTATTAACATGATAGGTGAGGGAAAAAAAACATTACTGTAACACAAAACAAAAAAATTCTGTTTCTCTTGTGAAATACTGGGTAATTACCCCTCCACATGCCTCTGAAAATGATTAAAATAAATGAATCTGAGAAGGTTAAGTTTTCAAGGAATGTCAATTGTGTTTTCTTCTTTACAGAGGTTCTGCACACTTGCGTTTTAGTGTTTGTGTTACGTTATTTGTATTACCTTTACGGTCAGGATACGATAGCCGAAAGCTTAATGTGATCATTTCAGTTAACGTTAGTTTGCTAACGACATTAGCAAAGCTATCTTACGTTAGCAAACTCATGAGGTTAGTACCAAGTGATTTGCAGCTTAAAGTTACATAACCTAACTGTATGAGTTAATTATATACAAATATTAAGGTTGTATTGTTTAACTTTGTGTTATTGTAGTAGTAGTAGTAGTAGTAGTAGTAGTAGTAGTAGTAGTAGTAGTAGTGTTATTGGTGGAGGTTGTGTGGCTTATTCAAACTAATGAACTATGCGGCATGCTATTGAAACCTGATAGTATTGTCTCCGGTGTACACAATTTCAGACGTCACATTTTTTTTTCTCCAAGCTCAGGACCTGAACTGGTCTGAAGGAGGAGATGGATGTCTGCAGCTACGCCTTTCTCCACTAAAGACTCCATAGGTTTGAACACTCTTGTCTGAGGAGTAATGCTTAAAGAACATACTTGCCATCCAGTGACAACTACAGACTGTACATTTTAAGGTCTATGGTTACAACAGAACCACCAGGAACAGTGTTGGGCTCAAAAGGGCATTCTGGCTAGTGGCCACACTTAGTATTGGAAAATCAGCTGATGCACACTGGCCAATTGTTTGAGCGAAGCTAGTCTAAATCTAAACGTTCCACTTTCCGGGATTGCTCCGGTGACGCCAGAAATTCAGATGTCATTACCTTCGCTTTCTTTGTGTTGGCGTTCTAAACTCTGGTGGGTTTAAGAGGACTATGGTTAACTGCTCCTCAGATCTCTGCAGCGTAATCTGATCTGTCCAATTTACCAATTTGTTTATATAATTTAGGGATTGATTTATTTCAGGGGCCACCAGAGGAGTTTTGGGATCTTTAGACAACATAGACCTGACCCTCCCTTCATCAGCAACACATTTTGGATGATCCTCCAAATTGATATGGAGAAAAGGATGACCCTCCCCAACAATTTATTAATGCCTTCTATATTGGTTTGCGCTTTGAAAAGACATACTGATAGCCATTGTTTTGTTTTACAGCCATGACATATGTGACTAAATCTCTGCAGTCTCATCTTGTGCATCACACTCCTCTGTTATGGTGTGGTGGCCATTTCAGTAGATTTACTCACTAACCTTGTTGTGGAAACACAATAAGCATGGAAACTAAATGCACACTTCATGCATTACTGCATTACTTCAAATACTAAGTTACTCATCTAGTAAACTAGTATTCACATGAAATAAAACAGACCATTCAGCAAAGCACACTGGGTAAAAACAAATTCAACACTGGTTGCTATGGACTCGTCACTAGGCTTCCTCAGTCATTGTATATGTTAGCATATAGGTAAAGCTGCCAAAGCTGAACATTATCCAAAACTCAATTTCTTAGACGAGCGTCAATTTGGGAGCTTGCATGCTATCACTCCTTCCTTCTCAAATGCCTTGAAAAGGCTGTCGTGGCTTGGTGCAGCTTTGATTTTTCAAAATAAAACCTTGCGTTTGGTCCGTTATGTGTTCGTACAGTGTTTTGGATGTTTTTGAACTAAACCGTACGACAATCATGCTAATGAATAAAATTATTTTTTCATCAGATGTCTAAGTTACAACACGATGGAGCTAGCAAAGCAGTTTTGCGTTTATATGTGCGAGCAGGATTTATTAACTTTGGGAAATCCCTTGGTCTCTAAAGCTACAGTTCAAATTGTCTGGCTGACTAAATAGGGAGGGACCCATCTGCTAGCAATAGGGGCCGAGACTGAGAGAGCTACATGGATAAATATGCACCAAACAAGCCACTTTGAAATGGTGCTGTTCTCACGAATACAAAAGTTGGGTGACCCTCCCACCTAAACTAAAATAAATTGGATGATCTTCCCCTCAAAGAATAAAAAGACATGACCCTCCCCTATTTTCCTCTGGTGGTCCATTCCATAAATACTGAACGGTCCCTTAACCATTTACATCATATTCACGCTTAAAGTTCTGTATAATAGAGCTCAACAGTCCCGCCCCTCCTCCAAGAGACCGTGGGTTCCGGAAGTAAATTTCCCATTCATTTCTCCCATTGACGTCTGGAAAAGTTTCATTATCGAGCGAAGGAACCACTCATCCCATAAACCACCGCGCACCACTGAATAAAGGAAGCTACGTTAGTTTAGCTAATTCGGCTAGCTGCTAGCTGAGACAGCATGTAATAACTTCAAAAGACCCTCAAAATAAAACCTGAAAATAACCGTTAAAATATATGACAGCTGTTACGTCAGCTGTAGCCTGCTTTACCCAGTGTTTAGTTTGCGTTAACGTTATTTTAGACTGAATCAAGCTGTCAGCTAGCGGTTAGCCGAATTAGCTGTTAGCTAAACTAACGTTAGCTTCCCGATGGAGGCTAATGGCAGAAGCGTGGAACCGATCGTGTTTCGTGCAGTATCGTCAATCCTCGTAAAGCAGGATTATCATTTTGGGCATGCGCATGACGGATCGTGCAAGCAGCTCCCCCTCCTCACCAGCATGAGTTCCACCAATCAGAGGCATCACTGTGGGATTGTTTAGGATTGTGGGTAATGGAGTACTTATCCAAGACATCGCGAATGAAAGACATCTCAAAACAAGGTTGGTGCCCCATGAACTTTTGGCATCTATATGAGCATATACAATCGCTTACTCATCTCGTAGCTGGTTTTAAGTCTACTATCGATGGTTAGGATTTTATGGCTTATACTCCAATTTGTCAATGGAGAAATTGCATTGTATTTTTACTTCCGGAACCCGCTGTGGGCGGGACTGTTGAGCTCTATTAAGGGTGTGCGGCTTTGAGTCACAGGTGGCTGCCCTCACAGAAGGAGAGCATGGACTGTAGGCTTCATTCAGCTTCATTCTCTCAGCTCTGTCCACGCTCTTTACCCATATTTGGATTAGCCGGAAATTAGGTGACGTCAGGCACTGGCAAGATGGTGACGGCTGTAGCCACCAGTAGCCGCCCACTTTCAGCTTCATTTTGGCTCCTTGGAAACTTAAGAGTGACGTCACAGAGAAAAGGTCCATCTTTTATGAAGTCTATGGTTCAACCACAGACAATCTGCACCAAGCACACTGTCAGTCGGCTCAGTGCCCAATCCAATTACCTTTCTGCTAATGCAAAGATGTCTTAACATTTTTGGAAGTCAAGTGCAGATTAGGAGCATATGGAGCTGAAACGATTTCTGACATGCTAAATCAGATTTCCCCAACCTGTGCTTAATTGTTCACAAGCACAATGGGATCAACCTTTTCATGACGATCAAATCATGGACTAAGTGCCTGTAATTTGTCCCTCCTTAAGGAGCTCTGACGAGATTAGTGCTGTGTCATGAAGAGTTTGATAGTTCTATTTCTTCTCCACTGTAAAACCAGACTGCAGGCAAAGAACAAGAGTGAAATGTACAGTCTCTGGCACAGATGACTACTTTGCACAATCATTTTCAGACCAGGGTTAAAGAGAGCTTGCAAATAATTATTTGATCTCCTTTAAAGCACAAGTGAAGGGCACTTTATAATACAGAATGGTGTAATGTGTTTCAGGAAAGGCAGGATTTAACCGCTAGAGATTAGTGTTTCTGTGCCTGAAAACATGTTGGCTCAGTGTGGACTGTATCTTCATGTGGCAAACCCTAACTGGCCAAGGCAGTTGGCACAAAACACTTGGAATCCCAAACTGTCCGGCACATATGCCCAGATCGGATGCTCAGTGCGTGACCATGTGAAGTAGACTGATTGACGAGCCAAACTGGTTACTCAAATCCAAGACTACCTCAGTACACAATATTTTATATCAATGCAAACTTGTCATGTATGGAAGCAATAATAAGTAATACATAATTTAAATGTTATAAGCAACTGAAACTTAACCAAAACTGAGAATTTAATGGTGACATTTTAATGCCACTGAATGTATAGCATTGACATATTTTACTTTGAAAACCAGTCTCCCTTTGAAATTTCCAGTAGATGATTAAAAGTGGTGATAATGCAAAAAACTTGATTTTGATAAAAATTCAGACCCAAAATTAAAGATAAAAAAGTCACACTTGAAAATGCCTACCAAGAAAGGAAACTTTTCGCTAACAAGTTAGCCATATCAACTTAAAAGGTGATAATGAGTCAGTGTTGTGTTCCAACACATTCTCATGAACGGGTCCGTATGATATTGCAGGAAAATGTATGCACACCAATTCTTTTGATATCCTACGAAATTAGGTGACTGCCAGCTGGTCACGTGACGCCGGCTACAGAGCTCTGTGAGCTGTCGGTCTCATCAGCGACCATTGCTAGTTGAGTTTAGCCGACAATAGGTTATTGGGAGCCGGCTATAGGGGCCCGCGAGATGACGGTCCTTTCAGGGGCCGTGGCAGTTGTGTTTAGCTGACAAAAAGTGAGCGTCATGCGGCGGCGCCAGTTAAGTTTAGGCACCAAAACGACTAGTTTAATGAAAAAGAATTGTGATTTGGATTAAAACACCCCCGTAGAAAGAGCATGCGTTTCCTGGGTCAAAGTCTTTTGTTTTCCCCAGGAAGCAAACTCCGCTCCCCAGCATGAAAGCGCTGTTTTATGATCCATCTATCCACTCCGACCCCCCCTGGTCTACAGCATTTTTATACATCAGCAGTCAATGTGGTGCATAATAATAATAATAATAATAATGTATACTTTTATTAATCCCGCAAGGGGAAATTAATACAGCAATAAATACGTTGAATACATGCAGAACAAGTGGTTTACTTTCCGTAGCTATATGTAAGAATGGTTCATGAGAATAGCTTATTTCTGCTGCGGCCAAAAAAGAAATAACGTATTTTTGAAATGTTAGATCGAAATTTGATTAAAGGTGCTGTAGTTAGGATTGTGAAGATCCAGGACTTAGCCAAAGAATTTGAACATCGACAACTTCTCAGTCCCTCCCCTTTCTGCTAAAGCCCAAACGGTCTCCTAAGCCCCTCCCCCCACAAGGGAGAATTAATCCTTGTGCATGCGCAGTGATTGACTTGCAGTTAGACACCCCAAGTGCCCCGCCCTGGCCGTGATTGGTACATCTGAACAGGTAGCTGTGGATTTTTGCAAATCACACTACAGGCTGTAGGTGGTGCCAGAGGAGCAGGATTTTTTTTTTTTTTTTTAATTACCTGCTTTATGTAGTTCTACTGGAACATAGGGTCAAGGTTTCAGCAAATATGACAGAAAGTTAGTGTTATAAGTCTTACCTACTGCATCTTTAATTAAATTTGAGCAACTTAATTGTTCTGAATATTGGAAACTTGAATTTTCTATCTGAATTTGTAAAACCTAAATATAAATATAAAACTTTTTCATTTGCATCAGTTGAAAGTAACTGATGGATAGCCCTAGATACTGATGAAGGTGACTTTGTCTTGGTTAAGGGTGATCCCAGTCCTTTCACTGTACCCTGTATACACACATGAAGTCACATGGTTGTTAAATCCAGTTTAAGCTGGCAGTGTTAAGAGCAGCAGAAGATGAAACCATAGGGGGGTGTGGTCAGCTTCATCTGTTGCACTGATAACAATAATTCTCTAATAAGGATGTTTTGGTCAGAACAAATGTAGTAAATGAATGTTGGTGTTGGTGTAAACATTGGCGTTAGTGTTTTTTTTGTATTTGTTGCATTTCATTTGCATATCCTGTGTCTAGAACACAAAAAGGACACCCTGGTTCACATACTTATTTTCTTCACTTGTCCCTGTGTAAAACATCTACAGATATTAAGAGAGAAGATTTTAAAAGGTGAAGACATTGCTTCTGTGCTTGTACTATTCAATGTTACACTTTATTGTATTCCAATAGACATCATTCAAACTGTCTTGTCACAGGGGAGGGGAATACGACAGAACAGCTAAAGCTAAAGGGAGAGCGACTAAAGGGATTATCACGTATCAGTTCAAGAGAATGTCTCTCATCCCATTGCCGGCCATAATCAAAGGAAGCTCAATGTTTCTCCACGGGGAAACATGATTAGTCGCTGTTGGTGGTGACTGTTTCTAACCAAGAGGACTGCCTGCTCTACTTTCCAGCTTTAAATTCTCATCAAGATTTAAGAAGTCTGTTTTCTGAAGCCATGATTAAAGATCGGACGGACAAGGCTTTTGGTGCCATTACGAAGAGTCACATGGAAATGGGCAGTGACTTGGAAACTCTTGGACTTGTCAAACTCAATGTGTTCGTAAATGTGACGCTGACAGACTCATTTAATAAGGAAAAACTTGTGACACTTTTTTTTTATTGAAACTATTTGGTCACTTCATCAATTCAGAATGACTACCTCAGATCATGCATATTATCAAACCTTTCTTGACAAAATTGTCTTGTGGTGTTCTAGGGAATCCTAAACTCTATGGCATCCAAAGAAGATTAATTCGACAATGTGTGATGATCTCATGCCTCTCCTGTGACCTTTGGTGACCCTTATTTGTTGGAAAAACCAGACTGAGACGGAAACAGATAGAGGTCAAAAGCCTGGCAGGATTCAATCTTCTGTCTGGTATGATGAGACAATGTATTGCAGCGGGCTCTAGGTTTCCCTAGGAATCCCCTGGCACCCCACAATACTTTAAAAGTGTTTGGGAGCAGGGGGGTTTAAATGGTGTTAATAACAGAGGAACAGTGTGAAGGTTCAAAGGTTCTGGAGAATGGAGTGTTCAGAGGCGTGGGACTGGGTGACAGTCCGTTTAGGACTAATAAAGTGGCTATGGATACACCTGCCTTATCCATCACCAATGTTGAAGAAAATGGGGATGAGTGTGAGGTGTCAGGAGAGGATGATAGCGAGGATTTTGAAGTTGATTACATGCAAAACTATTGGGAGGATGAGGACGATATCTACCAAGAGTTCGAGGAGTTGGACTTTGATGCCCTGCCAGATCGCTTGGACACGCAGAGCATTGCCTCGGACGATTCTTTCTATCCCCATGATGATTCAGTTGGGTCTCAAATTATGTACCAGCGATCGCTAAGCCCCAAACCCATTTCCTTCTTTAAGGCCTGCTGCAACAACAACACCATCATCGTAAAGATTAGGATCAGGCAAGGAGTGACCGAAGAGGAAGTGAAAGAGACGGATCGGAACAGAAGAGTAGGTATCTGGGTTCAACGCATTTGAATGAAATGATTTTCAGGCACTTCTGGCTTTGTTTTCAGTGCTGACTTGAAACCAGAAAAGTCTATGTTTTGTTCACAACTTTCCTGATGTAAACCAAAAGATTACAATGCTTTTCCACTGGAAACCTAAGTTTGCTCACAAAGGTTATAATACTGTGGGTGAAAACACATTATGTCCCATGGGCATCAGTCTTAAATAACTGTTTTAGTGTTTATGTAAGTTTTAGCTATTGTGGAAACTCTGTAGAGTTTGAGGTTTTTATATACTACTTTACAGGCAGCCATTGCTTTCCATTCATTTTCCAATGTCATTGCATGGTAATCTAGGTAAGGGCAGATTGATTTTAATAGTCTTCACTGTGTCATTTAGAAAACAAAAATATAACTGTGATCAAAGAAAATAGTTCAAAAAGCTTGATGAGGCTTTATTTGGCCATCACTACCAATGGCTGCTTCAAAGGTAGGAAAAAAAACATTTACTACAAAAAATGTCCAAGGTGTTATTGGCAGGTGCTTCAGATAAAAGAATTATGAACACAAAAAAAGCTTAATACAAGCAAAAAACTTAACATTTTATCAGTTAAAGTAATTTACCAACCTGTGTGGATTTTTTTTACAGTAGAAATTCATTTAAAAATATGAAACCGCATAGTGTGCAAAACAGTCAGCAGTTATGTAAAGTACTCATGATTTGAGATATATCAGTTAAAACGTGCACAGGTATGGCTTTTTGAGCTTTGATTATATATTGTGGTAGCATCTGTATTAAGAGTGTCCTCTTTTCCACAGAGTTCATGTACAGCTGTGTAACTGATGTGTATATGCAGCATCAGTGCTACAACATGGCCAGCAGTGTTGATCATGGTGTAAGCCACCCACTGCCCCTCAAAAGAGTGAGATTATGACAGTTCTTTAGAGGTCATGGTACCAACTGTTAATAGTCACACAAGACCTGCTGTGATCTGGGAATATCCAAATTATTATTATTCAAAATTGCATTTATTTAAGAAGGGACAATGCAGTTATTTAACATGAGCACTTGAGTCCCTCATGTTTTAGCCATACAGACTCCTTTTCATCTGCAGTCCCTGGCAGGTTAATGCCATTAGAAGAAATCATACAAAGACAACATCATCAAATCATAATTAATCTGTTGTTAGTTCACGTGTGGGCAATGCTGATTGGCCACTTGGTACCACTTTAGCCTTTTAAATGTTCAATTGTAAGTGTTATGTCCACAGCTTACAAGTAACAAGCAGAACTCACAAACTTTTGCGATTGTGAGTTCAGTAAACAAACAAAATAATTGAATTTATTTGAAAATGTCAGTGTTCATGATACATATACATCTATAATCCACCACTTTAAGGTCCATTACTAAGATGTGTTGTGGTATGCAACACAAATCATGCTGTCCCTGAGGGAACTTGGCTGTTCTTTTCACTGGCAGTTATATCAGGTATTGCGATCAGGCCAGCTGAGCCTGGTAGCTAATGTCAAGTCATTTTGGTTACAATTATTAATACACAGTCTCTCTTATTCGTCTCTCTAAAGAGAAAGCTTGGAAATAATTTACTTCAATTCAAGCCATTGTTTTATGATCTAAATTATCCTCTTGCTCTGTGTTGAAACTAAGTTCTTGAATTATCTCATAAAGATTTAATTGGTCAACCAGCTGTACCTTTTGAAGTGCTTTATAACCCAGAAGTGGGTAGTGTGCAAGGCATAATTCATTACTTGTTATCCCTCATTTGGGAAGACTGGCACTACAGTGGGAGCTACAACAAAATGCAGCTAAATTGGTGGGATGGAATGAGAATGTGGATAATGAAATGTTTTGTTTCACAACTGCAGACAGAAAAAGGCCAAGTTTGGATTTTGGTTACTGATACAAACCGGCAGAGAGACCTTTCTGCAGGACTTTGATTTACTTGCCCTAGTTACATCTGATACGAACATGCGATCTGTGTCCAGATACATCATCTGGCTAGCGACATGCAATCCACGCACCACCTCCGCATGTGGTCTGGCTCATCTGATCACATTCCAATCACAATGCCTTCTGCGTGCATATACACTTTGAATTAACATGTTTTTTTCCTTATCCAAATAGCATATTCACATACAGACTGCATGTTAAAGCCGGGTGTAAATGGGCTCAGAGTTGAAATGGAGGGATGCTACAGGGGTGCTCCCTTGAGTGGTTTAGATAATGTGATTGTCTCATCCCTTTTGTTATTTGCTTTACTGGACTTCTTTTCCGCAATGTTGGAGTGAGGCCAGATCGCAAACAATTAAGTTGGTGAATGTTGTCATTACTGTTGAAATTATGTCTAAAAGACTTATTATACTTCCAACTTTAAACCACGGTGGGCTAGAAAGTATGCACAACTAGATCCAGTTCGGTATGGGTTGTGTCTGATGTCTTTCTTACCATTCTTTTACACCATCAGCTGGTTAGATTATTATCAGTTCCAGTAAGGCTGGTAACAGTATTAACTGTCTCAAAATATTGAAATCTTGCAAATCCCGGTCCCCTTTGTTAATGTGTGTTTTGTGGAAAAATATGATAGTGACACTAACTCTGATTTAACAGCTATGGCCCTTTTAAATAAGAGCAAAACCAGTCAGTAGGAATTTGGACAAAGAGGTGCTTGGCAAGTGACCACTCCAGTTGAATACCCATGTTTAGCCTAATACAGACTTTTCTCCTGTGAGGAAATATGGCTATGAATAAGCTTCCCCATAGCCCTAAGAAACAATTTTAGTGTTTTTACGAGCCAAAATAAATCACAAAAAGAGAGAAAGAAACTCAAGCACTCTTGTTTTTGTGTTTCAGTCTGGTCTGATTATGGCGTGCTACCATGGCTACGTGGAAGTGGTCATCGCCCTCTCTCAGTGCCCGTGTCTCGATGTCAACTGGCAGGACAACGAGGGCAACACGGCTCTTATTACTGCAGCACAAGCAGGTAAATACACCTTTGAATTAAAGGATTGTTAGTGCTAGTATTTCTTAAAAATGCCCTTCACAGTCAGGGTCCACCAACAGAGAGAGGTGTTATTAGACGTATTAGATCTCTCTTCCAGACCGTGTGGGCATGTACAGACTGTACTTGATTGAGATCTCCTTAACTGTCCTGTTTGTTTAGTTCAAGAATTGCTAAACACAAATACAAGATCGATACCACGCTCATGTCAGTAAAGCAGTAAAGCTACTACCAGCAACTGGCAGTCTTTGACATCAGAGCAACGAAACAATTTTGTGCAATAAAAAGTGCCATAATGTACAATGATTTGACCATTTTGTGACGCTTACAATTAGTGGTCGGTTTAAGTCTGCATCGTCTCATTTTAAGTAATTTCCGACATGATCAGGAACCTGGATATACCACTTTTAAACCATCAGCAAGCACTATTGCACCTTGACAGTATCAAACCTTATCCGTGAAAGGGCAGCATCTGGCACACTGGCGGAGGATGTACTTTAGCAGCCACAGATAGTGAATTGGAGGTAGAGCTTCTACTTGCTCACTATGTTCAAGTAGACATTTTATTGCAAAGAACTGAGTTTTAAAAGTGGTCCAAAGTAAAGCACAGATTATATTATGAGGTCTGGTGCTTCCAGTTGCAAGAATCATTGGTATTTGCTGTCATTAGAAAGTACCATGGTAAGTCATTTCATAGTGATGCAACCACATGTATCAGACACGGCACCCCAGCCTCTCATCTGCTAACGATGATGAATGGCTCTGTGTCCTGTGATGAATAGCTGCAGACTACTCTTCGTTTTCTGCTTCATTAAAAAAAGTATTGATCCCCTTTCATGGCAAAGTACTCTGCAACACCTCAGGGGAACAGCAGACCAAGACTGTGAGTCCACACTGCAGCATAGTGGTCAAATACATGAGAAGAAAAACTCTCCCTTAAACCCTTCTCTAAAAGTAGAAAGTGTGTTGGGAATTAAACCCATGTCCTCCGAGGTGAACTCTGTGTTAACCCTCCTCCTCACCCTTCCATTCAACCATGCGTATGCTTCTAGCTGCACCTCTTTAATGGATTTCTGTTGCGTAAACTCTGCATTGAGCTCATTTCGAGGAATTTCAGAAGATCAGGCTGTTTCATTAGTCTGGATTTAGACTATTTACTCAATTAGGAAGGTTGTGTTGTTTAAGAAGCTGATGTGAAGCTGGAGCTGAATGGTGAAAAGCTGTAGTTTGACTTCAAATCCCATTAGCAACACTGACTACGTTTACATGCACATAATATTCTGCTTTTTGCCCTCATTCCAGAAAAAGACGATATTCTGACTAAGCTGTTTACATGGCTAATGAAAAAATATTCCACTAATATGCCCGTTTACATGTAGCCGTGCAAAATACGATTTTTTCAAAGTTTTCCAGCGGTGGCGGACTTGTTGGAGCGTGCAAACACAGCTTCCCTTTCATTCCTTAAACCAGCTTCTTAAAAAGGTCGGTGTAGTGAAGTGTGCACATATCCGAAAACTTGTTGATATCCAAGTCTTTGATAATGTTTAAAGCTATAGTGCGCAGTTTCTGTCTCCCACATGAGGAATTCTAAGTAATGACGACAATTCTGTAGGCGCGTCCACATGATACAAGCCTTCTGTGATTGCGCTTCACCCCCACCCCTCCTCCACACAGTTGCTAGTAGCCAAGGAGGACACGGAGGATTAGAAAAAACATAATGGACTCTTCAGAAGAGGTCATTATCTGTACTTGAGTTTCTGCGCGCGAAAGTCTCCGGACGACACCAATTTCCAAACATAGCCAAAATAAGAAATACAGAGAGAGTTGTGTGGAGCTGATAGTCTTCATTAGCTTTATATCAACTCATTTAGCAATGGCTTAAATGTAACGGACGTTCAATATTATAAAAAAGTTACGCACTAAAGCTTTAAAAGTAGCTGTGTGTTCCTCCTTTTTATCAGGTCTGTAGCCTTGCAAACTGTTGGCTGGTTGGTTTGTGTACAGCAACCATGCAACGCATATAGCTGACCATAAACAGTAAACAGGCAAGAGGCCGTCAACTGCGGTAAAACCCCAGATTGAGACACAAATTCCAAATGCGCTGTATACATGTCCAAAGAATGTTTCTAAAACCCGAATAATACTGGAATATCCCACGTTTTAATCGGAAAGTGCTATATTCAGAAAAAGACCTTATTCTAAATATCAAACAGGAATATGCTGTTTACATGACCCGTATCAAATTCTGAATATTGTCATATTCTGAATATTGTCATATTCTTAATAATAGTGGAATATTTGTGTGCATGTAAACATAGTCAGTCAAGTGGCTTGTTCAATCCCCAGAGTGGCTGACAAAATACAAGTTTGAAATCAGGTTGCAATTTTAGTAGTTACAAAACTGTTGACCTTTTCCAGAAAGGAGATACAAAGTTACTAAATAAATGAGAGCAAGTTGTTTACATATTTACATCAAGTGTTCATATGAGCAGTTTTCTTCTATCAACAGATTCTTAATATGAACACCGGTTTGATTGATATTCCCTCGATTGCACACGAAAAACATAATTTAGGAAAATAAATAAAAACAGATATCTGGTTTCACAAATGAACTCTTTGTGTGTCTTCAATGGTTGTGTCTTGAGGAAACAAAAAACTAATTTTCAATTTTAATTTTAGATTACTAGTTTGTGCTGAATTTGTGCAGTATGTTCACCATGTCACCATCGTGCATGCTATTGGCTTATTAGCACGCTTATTAGCATGCTATTATGGCCATACATAAGACCATACAAATGTTATGGCCATCCGAAGAATAGTTTTTGAGATATTTCAGTGGACCAAAATTGTGTACTGACCAATTATGTGTAACATTGTCTTCCACTGGCAGGATTAAAAATTCACTCCTGAAACCTGTCAGTCTTACAGTCTTCTTTGTACAGGAGGGAATTTAACTGTACCACAAGTTACACATGGACACTAACTCCACCTACAATATGTTTTCATAGAAACCAAAATGGTATACGGCAGAAGTGAGATAAAGGGTAGAAAAGGGAAGTTTTAATATTGATGAGTGTTCAAAAAAAAAAAAAGTAGTTGAAATGTAGAAAAGCAAAGACAAATATCGGTAGATATGTCAGAAGAAGCTTTGCTAGTTCCAAACTGCAGAAACTAGTCTCACGTCTGTGTCTCTCTCTGGTCTGCAGGTCATGCGATCATCTTGAACTACCTGCTCAACTACTTCCCTGGGCTAGACATCGAGAGGAGGAACTGTCATGGTTTCACAGCTTTGATGAAGGCTGCCATGCAGGGCCGGGCTGAGTGTGTCAGGGCTCTCATGCTGGCTGGTAAAACACATACCTTTAAATAATTAAGGTTAATGGACAGCCACTCTAGAAATACTTGCATTACAACCTTTATTCTTCTTACAAGCAACTGACAGCTATTATATGTATGTATCAGTTAGAAATCTCTAGAAATGTAGAGCAGATTACAGTCCAGCTTTAGTCACAGATTCTGCCTCGCATAACTTCTTGTGTTTCCAGGAGGTGATATTCAGGCACAGGACAACAGTCGCAATATGACACCCAGGGAGTGGGCTCTCTTCACTGGTCGATATGAGACAGCCAATCTGATGTATCGGCTGATGTCAAAGCCCTGTGCTGAGCAGTTCTGTGACTCCTTCTCCCTGGAGTGGCCCATGCTGGAGGTTAATAAATCTACATGACTAAAGTCCTACTATTGAATGCACCACATAATACTTTCAATTAATGATTCCTTTAAACCAACAATTTTCAAAGTGGGGCCAGGGCATTCTGTCAAGGAGTCAGTTAAAAGTTTTCAGGTTGATTTTATTACTTTTTTAAAAAAAAAATTTCATTGGTCTTCATAGTTCAATGAGTAATAGGCTACTGCATTTTTAAAATCTAAAATAGTTCATAGATTTAAATCTATGCCGTAATCAGAATCTGTGCTTTATTAAGCCAATGCACACTGTGAACCACTCCACGCTTGTCTTGATAGTATGTGTGTGTGTTCGGAAATGCACTTTAAATTAACCCTTTTGTCTTGATTTGCCTTTGATATTTTGTTTAGGTACAGTGTCACTTGCAGCTAATTGAATTGATGTCAATTGCATTGTTTTGTAGGATGGTGTGCATATTTTTTATTTTCTCCTGTGTTGTTCGTTCACATAACTAAGACTAGAAGTGTAAAACAATTACAGTACTCTCTCTATCTAGTAAGGGATCCTTGGCTGAACAACGATTGAGAACCTCTGCTTTAAATTATAATGTTTGATCTTCTTGTGCAGGAGCGGGTGGCCCAGGCCCAAGAGCCAAAGTCTTGCTGGAGACGTTTGATCAACTCCCTTTCCTGCTGCCTTCTTGGGTTTTACATCAACAACAAGGTTAACCCTGTGGATGATGGCGTTCTTGAGCACATGGTCCACATCACCACCAGTATCTTCAGTCCAGTCATTGCCACAGCTTGCCGCACTGTGTGTCCAGGCAGCCCTCCGTGCATCGGGAAGCGTCGTCAGGCTGTGCAGGAGATCCTGAGGAGGCAACGGGTATCTGAGCTGAAGTGTCTGGGCCCAGACAGACTTGACAACTACAAGAGATCTTTCCAGAACTCGCAGATCCTCTTTCTCCCCAAGTCGATGGATCGGAGAGCCAGCCTGCAGCCTCAGCTGCTAAACGTCATGGCCACAGTGGTCATGAGACGAGCAAGCCTCCTGCCTCTTAATATGCTGAGGAGAAGCAGCGTGCGACCAGGCATTGTAGTGCCCAAAGTGATTCTCTGCAAAGCCCCGCCTCTGAACTTCATGCCTGGAAATCTCAAACGGAGCAATAACAACAACCAGCTCCAGATCCCCAAGTGGAACTACAAGATGAAGAAAATAGAGAGGAGGCAGGAGGAGGAGAGGCAAAGACTGTTACCTCTGGTAAGGAGGAGATGAAGGGAATGTGTATCTTGTTGGAAAGCCCTGACAAAGCACAATGTTGCAGTCCAAGAGAAATCAACCAGAAGAATTGACTCTGTTAATGTAAATACACCTGCCAGTTGCCATTTTTCTTTGCTGACATTGCCGACATTGTTGAATTTGTTGCCTTGTTTCTACTTGAATTCACAAGCTTTATTTGTAAAGCATAATTTGTGGTGCAATGTGGGAGATACGGGAGCTCAGGGAAATAAATCCACATATAGTATAGTATTTGTAACTCCTGCTAGGATGCTAAGAAAACACATTTTTACATGTTGGCAGCTTATATGTATGGCAAATTCAGCGACACATGGCAAAAATCAAAAGAAGATTAAGTGTAAAGGTTTCAGTATGCTTCAGAAGATGTGCTTGTCTAAAGCAGAGGTTCACAGCTTTGAACATTTGCTACCGGGCCGCAAAGGACGAAGCAGAAAGATGATTCAGTAAGAAAAAAAAGTAGAAAACAGGAACAGAGGAGAGGCAGAGATGACTAAGGGAAGGAAAAGGGTTAAGTAAGAGCAAGACAAATAACTGCAACAGGCTGAGAGGTCATGCTGACTTGGAAAGAATACAGGACACCAATTGTTGAGGGCTTAGAAAGGTGACAGCCAGTTGGAGGGATTTCACAGGATGGACAGAGGAACTCTAACACGGTCAAATGAAGATTGGTGGCTGACTGTTACTACAGCAGATTGCCACAGGAAAAGATCACTGAGCATGCTGGAGGAAGCCAAGAAGTACATAGTAAAACAGGTATTTGCGAGGAAGCGGAGAGATTGTGAGCAGTATTTGACTGCTGAGCTGAGGAGCCAGCTCACACAGGCTTTGTAAGGGCTTTGTGGAGAAGTGGAAAGGCAGAGCCAAAAATAAAACAGCTTACTGCTAGACTGTGACTTGTTTACTTCCAAAATAATCACATGCACTAGTCCATTGCTACTGTGTGGTACTGTAGGCATCTCCTGCTCTGTGAGTAATGGAGAGCCACCATGTACTAATTAGCTGCATGAATCCATGTGCATTTTGCATTCGAATGACAGCTAATAATACTACATGGTGTAGTACCTTTATCATCCTCTAGTGGCAACCACCGGGAGTTGCAACACGTTTGTACTCTTTTCTACTTTTGACTGTCCTGTTTCCTTTTGATCAAGCCCTTTGAGATGACACACTGTGGTTTGAGGCTCTAAATAGCTACAGAAACATGAACTTGAATTAGCCGCAGTTAGCAGAAGTCTAAAGTACATGCTCATCTGCCGTGTGTACGTTTCCTCTCCACGTTCGGATGGCAGCAGGCATTGCTGTGGCTTCGGCCTCTGGTCCTCATAGCAGGCTGCCATCAGAACAATATGACGCCAGAGGCAGTGTGAGAGCTAGTCTAAAGATGGCAGATAAGCTGATATTTGTGCTAGGCTAAAGGCTATCAGACCACACACGTGCCCACACTCTTTACAGTCCGAAAACTAACATAGCCTATATTAAAAAAAAGAAAAAACGGGAAGCACTAGGACCACGATGGAAACAGCGCCTGCTCAAGTTTCAGCCACGCGTTATTATGGAACCAGCCCAGTCTCACGGCAGTTCGTGAAATGGTCACGTTATTGAAGCTATTGATTTGTGTACTGAACAAGTTAATGTTGTTAGTTTCGTGTGGTGAGCACAAATTTTAAAGTAATGTATTTCAATGGGAAGCATATTTCGTGATCACAGAACGATTACGGTAGCGAGGAGTATTGATAAGGCGAAAATCCGCAAAGGGAGGTTGATCGGGGTGGTGAATGGGTCAAACAACACAGGACTTTCACCCCGGAGACCGGGAATCGCGTCCCGCATGTTGCATTTCCTTTCCACGTTATTCTCTTCCTAACCACAACTGTCCCGTTGTTGTTTGCGTCTCCTGCGTGTGACGGTTCCTTTCCCCGTTCTTCTTTTCCTAACCACAACCTTTCCCCATTCTTCTTTTCCTAACCACAACCGTCCCGTGGTTGGCCAGTGTGTGGCGTTTCATGTCCCCATTGTTGCGTGCCACAGAGACCACGGATCGTGTCCCTGTGGCCAGGGATCGCGGTCCGTCCTGTGGTTGTCGCCAGAGTGTGGCGTTTAATTTCCTTGTTGTGGCGTTTAATTTCCCCGTTGTTGCGTCCCCCAGAGCAGCCCAGTGTCATGGCAGTTCGTGAAATGGTCACGTTCGAAAATCGTGACCTGTACACAAAATAAACGAGAAAATCGTGACCTGTACACGAATCAATGAATCTAAATAATGTGACCATTTCACAAACCGGCCTTCAATAGCATTTACACACTAATTGGCCAGGCGTCCATGCTTATGCAAGGTAACATAACCCAATTTGTTCAGGTCCAATCCCCTGACCAATCGGCTATCATAACCTTAACCACTGGAGGTCAATGCCTAACCCCAACCAATCGAGCTGCTTCATAGGGCGGGACTTGCCTAGAAGTTACGTGGGATCCATAATAACGCTTCAGCCCCCCTTCCAACGCCACCGTCGCTCTCCTTTCGCGCTGTCATTCGAACCGATTCAAGCAGCCAGCAGCTCAGCAGAAACGTTAGCAATGTCCAAACACCGCAACTTACAGAAGACAGAGGACATAAAGAAGAAGTTAAGTTAGCTAGAAATCAATAATAGAATTGTTGAATTGCTATGTTATTTCAAACGAGCAGTCAGTCCACCACTGTGCTTCTTCATTGAACACAATCATGAAAGTTTTATTTTAATTTTTTGGAAATCATTTATTGTGTTTGTAACTCAGCGGAAACAGCTGCCCCGACAGGTGATAGGCAGTGTGTGTGTGTGTGTGTGTGTGTGTGTGTGTGTGTGTGTGTAGCATATAATTGATTTTCCAGAATAACTGGAGTATGTAAATGAGAATAACTTAACTAAAAATATATTTATTCAGTATCTATTATAGTGGAGCTTGGAGTGTCTCATTTAAACATTGTAAGTGGAGCTGTACATTTTGAAATCTTGAGCTCAATAGGGATTAATAGAAATACAATTTTACTTTTAGTATTTAGTATTTACTTTTAAGTATTATTTTTGCATACAAAAATGCATTTTACACCTCACTTTACATATTTTGCTTCTTTGCACCACATTTATTGTTTTTGTGCACATTTTCTTAATCAATGTGATGGCCTGAACTGTGCCAACATACCATCATAAATTACCTTAAGTAAAAGTGTAAAAGTTCTGCCTATGACAACTTTTAATTTAAAGGCTTCTAGGCTTGAGGTTTATAATTAATAATTTTTTTTGATATTCATATTGCTTTGAGAAGTATAGAGCAGATATCAGGGCACTATTAGTGTAAATGTGAACAAAATGAATTTATTCTGCACTTTTTCACCTATGGGGTGAGTCAATATATTGATCGAGATTAGCACTTTTTGCTGTGTGAAATCTATTTTTGTTACAACCATCCATTTCACGAAGGGGACATATTAAAATTATGAAAAAGC
Organism: Zingel zingel; assembly: GCA_023566125.1. Lineage (NCBI taxonomy): Eukaryota > Metazoa > Chordata > Actinopteri > Perciformes > Percidae > Zingel > Zingel zingel. The sequence goes on from CM042324.1 coordinate 8,994,465, forward strand.
ATGGTTGTGTTTGTTCCAACTCAGGCAGGGGTATCTGAAAAACTAAAGCCCTTTTGAAGATGTGTGCCTGTACTAACTGCTCCCCCTACCTTTGAAAAGGAAATGCTGCCGCTGGAAGGTTAGCAGAGTCTGCAGGAGATTTCCTGATCCTGATAAGGGACTCATAGCCACGCTATCACCGTCCAACATCACCCACATAAAGCACATCTAATATTTGTAAAATAGACAATTCAGCATACATTTTGTAGAGCTGACGTAGAGGTGACGGGAGATGTCCGCGCCTTCTAAGCTATAATACAAAGGAAAACCATGCCAAATTCATTGAATTAAATCTGTTGATGGCCTAACAAAGTACATGTCACACCATCACTGGCATATGAGGAAATACTGTGATTCATACTTTAAAGTTGATATGGATGTTTTTTATACTTTCATTTGTCATTGATTGTGTTTAATTATATATACCTTTCCTTTGATTTATCTAAATATACTGATGTATTTTTTACCATGGATACTGAAAGCTAAGCTACAGCAAATGTCGTATAACACAATTGCATGCACATCTTCATCTCATTCAGGGAATGTGTAATTGTGTGTTTTTAATTACAAAGATCATCCAAGTTACTGTTGGCTGCAATAAACTTGTTTGTGATGCTCTGAGGTTGCCCAACTGAAAAATCACTTTCCTGTTACTACAGGTTACTGTTACTACTTTGCTCAGAGTTTTCCCCCCTCCCCTCTGGACGTAGATTTTGAATGCCCCTAATAAAAACCAAACGTGCCATATCATTTGTGCCGAGGAGCATTCAGTTAATGAACAGATCAGACACAGGCACATAGACATTTTATAATGTGCACTATTGATTATTTATTTAATTATTTATTGATTAATCTTAGCTATTGGACTGATGATTGCATGTCACCACCATTGCTGCGTTGTTGTTGATGTTTATGTTCTGTTTTCTGTGTCTTCTATGTCTTCCATGTTGTTGGATGTTTGGTGTGGTTTTTACTGTTACTGTTATTTACTGTTGTCTGTGCTTAATGTTCAATGTGGCTCCCTTGACTGCAAAACAAATTCCCCTCGGGGCAATAAAGGTTTCATTCATTCAGTCATCCTCCTACAATGTTTAAATGTTTATATATACAGTATATACAGTATTGTGCAAAAGTCTTCTGTCTCATGTAATTCCAGACTGACACAAAGATGTTGGGATCAGGGCTCTCTGGGAGCCATTGCATGTGTTACAGGACACCTTTTTCTTTTACTCTGAAGATGGTTCTTTATGACTTTATGACTGCAGAATGAATTTGGGATGGACCAGACGCCTCCCTAATGATACTGCATGATGGATAAGAATCTTGCTTGCATTTTTCAGCATTTGAGGATCCAAATCCTCAACTCCATTTGCGGAAATCCATCCCCAAACGTGCAAGGAACCTCTAGGTCGTGTCTAGATAACCCTCGATTTGCGAAAAGCAGCAAAAACTCTCACGAGACTCAGTGCTCGACGACCTATCCTAACCTCAACCATCCACCAAATGTTTTTGTGAAACATCTAAAGTTCCTAAAAGATTTACTCTGTACCATATACTTCTTTCGAAGTACTGCTAGTGTTATGAAAAATACTTTATTTAAATACTCCTAACACTTCATGATGCAGTGACAGTAGAATAAACAGAAATGTAAAAGCAAAAAATATTCTATTAAAACTTTGCTCATCAGTGATCTGAAATATGTGTTTTGGTAGGAAAACTGTACAGAAAGTACATGGTGAACTTACGAAAAATCTGAAATTCAAAAACAGGAAAGTTTGGAAACATCTCTCCTGTGAGCCATAAAAGTAAAGTAAAATATTTAAATGGACCCTCTAACTATACTCGGGAACTAGTTTTCTAAAGTTGGCTGATCAAACGTTATGTTCTGTTGGAACATTTCACAAGTTTCGTTACCTCAGCAACAGAGCAATACAGTATGCTGGTAGGAAGCCAGCTTGGAGTAGAATTTATAAAACCAGCCCCCAGAGTCTGCAACATGTTGTTTTAAACTATAGGTAGCCTGCAAAATAATAGTTGTGGATAAGGAAATAGATGCACTCTAGCTTACCTCTCATTTCTGTAGCTGTGACTTGATGCCTTGTCCATGCTTTGTTCTGCAGCAGTGTATGTCTAATGGAAAAAGATGTGAGCTAACCCCAGCTCTCATGATAAAATCTGTGCCTGTGGTGTGCTGATCTACAGTATCTGCAGAGAGTCATGCAGAACAGGCCTCAAAGACTAAAATGGCCGCCACCCTGACCTGTGGTGCAGCTTCTCTAATGACCACTAGAGTGCACTCATGACCCTTTAGCTGTCAATATAGTTTCATGTAGCATTACCGTAAGATCATAGATTGTAAATAGGCCTATTAACAGTCTCACAGGTAAGCATGCATATGGCCCTGGACACACACACACACACACACACACACACACACACACACACACACACACACACACACACACACACACACACACACACACACACACAGATTATCATGGCGTTGGCGTTAAACTTTATAAGGTGATGATCTTCTGTTCTGAAGCACTGGAAAGCTTTCTGTGGTGGCTGTATGAAAGGCTGCATCATCCAGTATTTCCATCTTTTAGAAGATGTGGGCCATTTTAATAATTCAGTTATTGTCCCTAAAGTAACTGAAATGTGCTGACATGAACAGTTCATGGAGTATACAAAGCAATTTACAATGGCTTATGTGTTTAAACTCAAATTTAAACAGGACAGGGCTGTGTTACTTGTCTCGCAACATTTCTTATATCCTCACCTCGGTTTTGTGGGTGTTTTGACTGGTCTCGGTCTTTGGTCTCTAGCAAGTCTAGTTGGTCTCGTAGCACACTGGAGAGACTTTTCTGCTGCAAGTCAGCTGGCAGTCCACCAGGATGCACAATTCTTTCATTTCAAGTAGAGGTAATGCTTATGTTTCAAAAATGTGTCTGCCATAAGCAACCTCATTGTAGACTTTAAGTTTAATGCAGGAATGCATGGACCGGTATCAGACTTTCAGTATTAGCTTGTAAGGTTAGGCTTTTCACAGGGTTGTAATCCCAATTCTAGGAAGGCTAAATTATTTTGTTTCCTGCTCCCATTTTAACTGAACTAAATCCATGTTTTTGGTCTCAGTCCTGACTTGGTCTCAAGCCAACCCTGCTCCTAGAAAATTACGATCCCATAGGACAAAACAGCATTGTCAATTACTATGACTTTTTTCGACATGCTATAATATGTCCAATATAGCTAGTGAAAGAGACAAATATGCCGAAAACATTAACTTATGTGTCAGGTCAGTTAGCTTACGGAGATAACAGCGTAATTGGAAGACAGAAGGTTGAGTGTTCAAATCTTACATGTTTCGGTAAGTGTTGTGGTCAAATATACTAAATGAAAGAGACAAATATGCCAAAAAATAAACTTTGTGGCAGGTCAAATAGCTTAGAGTGATAAGAGAATCATGGAAAGACAGAAGGTTGAGTGTTCAAATCTTACAGGGTGTTAAAGACCCATGTTATAGGAATGACGAATACAAATAGATGTAGAGAAAAGTTGTGTTCCTGTCTGTCCCAGACTGCTCTTTTGGGGACATAAATGCACTTTTTGACATACTATGACTCTATTCCCACTTTTTTTCGACAAGCTATACCATGACTTTTTTATCACTTTTTTCAAAAATGCTATACTATTTTTGACATGCTATACTATGACTTTTTATCACTTTTTTTCGAAATAACTGACTTTTTTGTCAATTTTTTCAACATACTATACTACACTATACTATATAGGAATGGTGATGGCGCAGTGGATATGACACATTCCTTTGGGTGCGGGAAATCACCACTGTGATACATCAACCAATGTCAACCCCTAGTTGCTGCAGAGGTGTGCAACCTCTGATATATAGCAATTGAAGTTGCTTTGGATAAAAGCGTCAGCTACATAATGTAATGACTTTTTTTTTTATCACTTTTTTCGAAATGCTATACTATAATTGTTTTATCACTTTTTTCCACATGCTACATACTATTAGCCTGGCTCCACCCTCCTACTTACTTCCGCTCAATTTTCATTTCCCTTCAGCACTCGGTCTGGGAGTGCGGTATATTCTTAGGTTTTCTTTGGTCAAATATTTGGCGGTCCAATCAGCGAACAGAGGGAGTGGCTGAGAACGATGACGTTGAGGACGTGCACTAGAAAGATGCGAGCGAAGCCATTTGGTCCGTTGTGGCAGCAACGCTGCCGAAAATCCAGAAGTTAAAGCCCGAGCAAGATCAATCTTTGCTGAGTTGTGTTGGTGGCCATTATGTTGTGGCCCTCCTCCCCACGGGGTTTGTGAAAAGTTTGATTTTCCAGCTCGCTCCGTTAGTGGTGAAGGAGTTGGTTAAGGCTAATGCTAGTGATGCTAATGCCAAATATAAGCCCATAGTTGTTGTCGGTCTCCCCTCTTGTTGCACATGCGCATTACATACGTCACGACCAAATGTTAGCGATTGGTTATGGCAGATCCAGAGTGGCTCTGGGCAGATCCAATAGTTTTAAACTTCAACAGAGTACCCGCCTTCAAGGAAGTTAAAACTTGTCAACAAGGGGGTAAGCGTCTCCTCACAACCCGAACCTCCTATGGCGCCATTTTGATGCTACCAAGTCATCACCTCCCGCTAGCATTCCATTGACTCCCATTCATTTTGGTGCCACTTTGACAGCGAATAACTTTACATCTGAAGCATTTAAAGACTTTATTTGTCCATTGTTTATTTCTAAAGAAACACGACAATGTATAAAAGGCTCCATTACCTTGTACCTCATGTTATGGCTCAGTAGCAGACGTTTTTGTAAAAATAGGCTAACGATTGTGTCATAACCACGCAACTTACTGTCGCACAGTAGAGAAATTACCATACAGTACAAGAGAAGCGCGCAGGCAGTTTCGTCTCACATTAGCTGTTTAAGTTTAATTACTAATGTTAACTAGCATTTTAGTTAGCAATAATTAGCCCGTGCATATGTTATCTCCTTACATATACCTACGCACTCCGTCTCTGCAAGATTGGGAATGATTGAGATTTCTCTTGGCACAGCTACCAGAAGACTTACAACTTTCAGACACGTTGCTCACGTCACATTTGTGTCGTCTCTCTCAGTTGGAGGCTGCGCAGTAACGCTAGCCATCACCGGAAAAGTGCTTATAATGGCCTTCACTGGTCTCCATCCAGAGTAACGGGATCTGTTGGTCCATTCTCATATACTGTCTATGCTTGTCAGTGGAGAGAGGCCAGACTCTCTGTACAAATGAAATGTACGAGAGTCTGGTAGGACCAGGCTAATATACTATGACTTTCTCATTACTTTTTTTCGACATACTATACTATGACTTTTTTCAAAATTCTATACTATGACTTTTTTATCACTATTTTTGACATGCTATAGTATGACTTTTTTCAACTTGCTATAGGCCTACTATCACTATTTTTGACATACTATACTATTACTTTTATATCACTATTTTCGACATGCTATAGTATGACTTTTTTCGACTTGCTATACTATGACTTTATGGCAGGTCAGATAGCTTGAGTGATAAGGTTATGATTGTTAGATAGAACATTGAGTGTTCAAATCCTGTATGTTTCAGTAAGTTTTGAGATCCAATACACTAAGCAAAATAGACAAATATGCCAAAAACTTAACTTTTTTTGTGAGGTCAAATAGCTTAGAGTGATAAGCGATTGATTGGAGGACAGAATGTTGAATCGTTGATTCTTATTTGCTTCATTAAGTTTTGAGGTCCAATCTACTAAGTGAAAGAGACAAATCTGCCAAAATCACAGCCGCCTGTCAGGTCAGATAACTTAGATTGATAAGCGAAGGATTGGAAGCCAGACTATTAGGTGTTCAAATCCTATATGTTTCAGCAAGTTTTGATGTCCATTACACTGAGCAAAAGAGACAAATATGCAAAAAATGTAACTTTTTTTGTGAGGTGAGATAGCTTATAGTGTTGAATCATTGAATCTTATATGCTTCATTAAGTTTTGAGGTCCAATATACTAAGTGAAAGAGACAAATATGCCAAAAATGTGACTTTTGGGTCAAGCCTTATAGTTTAGAGTGATAAGAGAATGTTTATAAGTCGGAAGGTTGACCGTTTGAATCCCAAAGAGTGTAATTATTGTAAAGACCTATGCTACAGGAATAAAGAATTCAAACTGATGTAGAGAAAAGATGTGTACCTATCAGTCTCTATCCCAGCCTGCTGTTTTGGAGACATAGATGCCTTCTTTTCCAACTTTTTTTTGACATACTATGCTATGACTTTTTTCAACATGCTATACTATGACTTTTATAACACTATTTTCGACATGCTATAGTATGACTTTTTTTATCACTCTTTTCGACATGCTATAGTATGACTTTTTTTATCACTCTTTTCGACATGCTATAGTATGACTTTTTGTATCACTCTTTTCGACATGCTATAGTATGACTTTTTTCGACTTGCTATACTATGTCTTTTTTCGACATACTATACTATGACTTTTATATCACTATTTTAGACATACTATACTATGACTTTTATATCACTATTTTCGACATGCTATAGTATGACTTTTTTTCAACTTGCTATACTATGATTTTTTTCACCAAAAAATGGAGAAACTCGATTCCTTTTAATGATTCGGGTTATTCTGAGTCACTCTCTAAACTGATCCGGGTTGTGCGAGTCATTTGAGTCACTTGAGTCAGTATTGTATGCTACATCCAAGGCGAGCTTTGGCCGTGTACTAGTGCGGGACTGCGGGTAAGAGGTCGAGGGGTGTTTGAATTTTTTCACCCTGAGACCAGGATTCAAAAAAGTGTGTTTTCAGGCAGTGCGTTTACAGAACTCGTTTGGACGGTCGGCCCAAACGATGCTAAACATGTGCGTTTGCATCAAAAAGCGTCTCCGTGTGGCTGGCCCGAGATTAACTGAAAGCCCTAGTAAACCTCTCATTGAAGAAGCCTCAAAACAGCCTAAACAATAATTGATATCAATATAATGACCTCCCTGTGAGCCCCAGAAAGCATTTGTGAATGTATTGATATATATAGTTTGAGTGGATAAAGTTAAAAATGTGTCTGTGTGTGTGTCCTGAGAGCGTTTACTCCTGTACTTAGAGCTGTGTACTTGTGATCCGATCATTCAGGATTTTAATGTTTTCATGTCTATATGTTTATATATGTCAATATGTCTGTCTGCTGTAAAGAAATAGTGGTGCAGATAGGCAAAACATTTGAACCCCTATCATTGCTTACTCTTTATTTTGCATCCTTAATCCCTTTCTCACTTTTTTTTAGCTATTTATACTGCTTCGGCTGCTTTTCAAGTCTTATTAACAGAGCCATACTTAATTCAAGCCTAAACATGTTCCACATCTTTCTTTCATTAGGAGTTTTATACAGAACTGGTAAATTATTTTCATAGTTTTTGAAAATATTGAACACAGCTGATTGAGATTTCCTTATTTGACCCATCCATTTCCCATTTTAACAACTCATTCATTACTCTTTCAGTTACTTCATCCAAATTTAAGCCAGCATTTCAGTTTAGCATCAGCTTTTACAAAAACTTTCATACCATATTGGTGTCATTCAGCTTTAAGACATTCTTATTAATTAGAACTATTTCCACTTTTCCACATTTCCCTATACCTTCTTACACATTTTAACCAGCAATTCAGTGTAGCGAGAGCTTTAAAAAAAAAAAAAAACTTTGTAGGATTTTAGGAGACAGGGCTGCTCAAGCCAATTTGTTCCTCTTTCTTACGTTTGCCCAAACAATGGTCCATCCTTAGAACTACAGCACCACACAACAATAACTGAAGAATTTAAGCAACAACACGTTCACTGTTATGGATTATCGTTGCTGCATGTAAAGTAGGATTTCAAACTAAAAGCGTAAGGTATGCTTTAGGAATAGTGTAAAAATACCTACATCATACACAGTTAACGGTAAAACACAGAATACCAGCAATACTGTCCTTTAACACACTGAAAAATGGAAAGAGAACAAACAACTCCCACACTCCGAAGTTCTTCGATGGTCTGTTTATATTTTTTGGAGCAGTTGCAATCTGTTTGAGGCAATAGAAAGATTCACAATTCTCTTTTTAAAACACGTTTGGTCTAGCAACAAAAAGGTTACCAACGTTATATCTTCATACAAGTCTTATGGTCAGGTTTTTCTGCCTAAGGATCACAAGGACATACATAACGTTGTCAGTTTCCAGATGCTTACTAACAAATACAGTCTGTCTGTTTTTCATCCAGTTTTTGTGGGGACAGTTGTATTACAGTATAAGTCATTTTTCAAGCATCAGAAGATGACTCCTAAGACTTCTAAACAGCAGTGGGTAGGGATAACCAGGGTCTGTTGTCACATTTTACAATTTAGCCTTTCTCACATAAAAAAAAAAAAAGTAAAGAAAAACAAATCACCATTTAGTTTCAGGTTTACTGACAAAGAATACTGATGCATTCCTGGGTGCAATTTTTGCTATTTAGCATAATAAGACCAATTAATCAGGGAGTTTTCATGCATAGGATATACAAAAATCAAACTTGTGATTGTTCTCCGTTATGTGGCTGAAAATCAATACATTGTTATCAATCCAAAGGGGAACAAACATTTTGTGCACTGTTAAAATACAGACATGTTGGAAATACTTCTCATGGATGTAGCACCTTTTTGGACTGCTTTAGTGAAAACGTGGATCCCTGGGCCCTGGTCTACTCTACTCCACATAGCAACAACATTACTACACAAAGTCGACAATTTAGTGTGTTGACCAGAAAATAAAATGTGAACAAAATTCCTACATGTAGCCGTTTTTTTTGTGTTTTTTTTACAAGTCTTTTTCCATAATGTTGCTGCTATAAGTGACATCCACATCTGCACATAAAAAGTATATATTTATATTTATATAATATATATCCGTACTCTATTAACAGTTTTGTCTACCATGAAGTTAGAATTGCCACCCATCTCTCAGAAAAGTCTTTTTTTGTACTTCAAACATTGATTATTTTACAACACAGAAATCAACTAATTTTGTACAGCTTTTGAGGAAGCGTTGCTCCGCCCGGTCACGGTCCCTCCGTGATTTTCTTTTTTCTCTTTTTTGTTTTCTTTTTATATTTTCTCCCCAGTCCCGGTGCAGCTAAGACAGGTTTTCATCCCGGTAAAACACAGTTTAGAAAAAACAAAGCATTTACAAACTGGCAATCGTTAGAACCGCGAGGATGTTCAGCTGAGAGCTTCAGCTGAACTTGGACCCTTTAACACACCCCTAACCTTCCCCGCTGAGGGGAAGTAACCCTTGTTTGGCACGGTTATATACACAATGAGCACAGTTCACTCAAAGGAGGGACTCATGGGAACAAAAAAGGGAATTTGAGGTGTTAATGTGGAAAGATAGCCGCCAAAAAAACAAAGCTAGCTTGAGGAAATTAGAGTTTTGTCACAGAAAAAAGCTGCTCAACTGTTTGAGTCAGCCATTCTGTGAAAATTATCTGTAGGGCAGTTAAAGGAGCACCGTGACCTAACAGAATTGATGCTTCAATACCCAATTCATATCCAATATGTCACAATAGCAACGCGTAGACATCCGTCTGTAGCTGTGATATGAATTTTGAAAGTCTGAGTGCAGATATTGTGTCTATTTTTGAGTGTTTTTAAGGAGGGATAGTTAGTGACGAAGTGAGGTTGACCCAATGACGAAAGGCTTGACATGACACAGAAAATAGTGCAATGTACAGTACACAATGCATCTTTGCAAATGTACAGTGTACATCAAATACTATACAACCAGAATTGAGAATTAAAAAAGTAGAAACACAAAAAAAAAAAACTGTAACAAATGACAAAGTCCAGAAGCCTTCTTTGCACAGAGGAGGATGCATCACGCTGAAGCCATAGAGAGAAATAAAGGTTTGTGTGACAGACGTCCTACATGTTCCTACAGCTCTGCTTCTTGTGCTTCACATTACGAAAAGCCATGTTGCTATACCACATATGTACAGGTTTCTCCTGGGTATATCTCACACGTTCCATTCACAATCCAAAACCTTCCATTCTTGAGTCCACAGATTCATTTTTCTCTTTCATTGTCCTTCTTCATCTCCATACATTTCCCACTTTTGCCATCTTTCCCTTCACGTTCCCTTTCATCATGTCCCTCCCTCTTACGTTCCGTATTCAGAAGCCTTCAGGTGCAGGAGGTCTTTCTGTCTGCTGAACCTTGCAGCAGTAGTTGATCCCAAACTAAACACAGAAAGAAAATGTGTCCGTCAGTTTTGTTGGTGGTGTGCATGCACATGCATGGCTGCTCCTCCGTTCGCTTCTGTTCCTCCTTTGTCCACTCTCCGTCCTCCCTCAGATGTCTCCGACAGAAGCGTAATGTCTTAGATTTTCTCTTCATGTCTCTTTTCCTGCACACCATCCTCCTCTTCTGTCATCCTGCTATCTATGATGCTACTCAGGAACTACAGAGGAGGATGGGGAGAAAAGGGAGGTAAACTGTCCTCTCATCTTCTCTCTCACTCGTTAAACTATACCCTTCCCTCATCCATCCTCTCCTCCTCCTCCTTATCCACCACCCTCATCTCCCATTAGACCCAGGAGTCTGGTGAGGCCGGATAGTGGCTGGTCTCATAGTTGAGCTCGCTGTAGGGCCGTGAGGCTGAGTAGAAGTCTACATAGTTGCCGGTGGACTTGAGGCCCTGCAGGTGCATGTTGAGGTCACCCTGCGGCGGGCGCCCGGCCGCATGAACCTGGTTCTCGTAGAAGGCCTGGTCCTCGTAGTTGACGCTGTCGGGCGGGGGAGGATTTTGGAAAGGAGGGTAGGGCTCTGAAGGCAGGCCTTGAGAAGAGATCTGTAAAAAGAAAAGCAAAGATCATTATTGAGAGAAAAGCAAGGTTATGATGGCCAGGTCCAAACCATCATGACTTGATGATACATGCACAAGAGTTCTAAACTGAACAATCAAAGAGCATTTAGAAATAATGCACCCAAAAATATAAAAAAAATTTTTTTTTTTATAACACACCACATCAGCCAGCTCTAGCCAGCTAGCATGGCATATGCCATTCTGACTAATGGCAGCGAGAGGCAATACAAAAACTAACCGAGGCACAAGCCCAAAACTGAGACCAGAACCCATCTCGTACCTGCATCTTTCGGACCTGCCTCGACTGAACCCGACTGCTAAATTTGAGACCCGAACTTGACCCTTACCCTGTATTCATCCCTGACTTTTAGCTTACAAGGCTAATTAAAGGCCTTGGCTACACAGACAACTGCAGAAAGAGATACATTTCCTAATAATTTACATTTAAAATATAAGCAAATCCAAAGCCGACTTTTTATGCATCAACACAGTTAGAAGAACTCCACATGGACTACACATGGTTAGCTCCTTTACGTAGTGATGACTTGTGTGCGTCCAAGACCATTAGCAGGCAGCATGGAAGCCCTCTAGTGCAAAAATGCATACAAATAGATGTCTGCAATGTATATTAAAGCATGTAAATAAAATTGAATTGAATTTCATGTATGAAACTTTGTCATCAGAGCTGAAATAAAGGTTTGTCGTTGATCAGATGTGAATATTTGCTGGTTCTCTTAGTTTTCTGTGATAGAAAACTAATTATCTACAGTTTGAATATATCAACCTGGGCTCTGGGAAATTCTGATGAACAATTTTCACTGTCAATACAGGATATAACAAGTATTATTTATCAGCTACAGGGGATAATGAAAATAGACTCTGCACCCCTGTTGGTGACTTGTTTCTTTGAAAAATGTTAGGTGAAATACTGTAATTTGATGCATTTTCCATCAAAAGCCAGCAATCAGTTAGGTATCGATCAGTTAGTAGCGTAAAGTGTCTTTAGCTCAATAGTTTACAACAATTTGGTTGGCTGACCAGATAGTTCGTTAGAAAGCAACCTGGTATCTACACACAAATTGCATTTGATTATTGTGCATTGCTATGAGACTGCCAAGTTGTACCTTTAGAGATACAACCAGCCTCAGATATTGCTTCCAGAGGGTTTGATGGGTAACATGAAACTGTGCAGGAACCCCCTAGTAAGTTCCATATGGAGACAAAATATTGCAGAAAATCTAGTCCCTTTATTGAATTGGAATTTAATAGTGACACCAAAGGGGATACTACGAGGGTCACTATAAACTTCTATAGAGTCCCATTTATGCATTATAGGAGTACTGCAGTAAATTGCTCTCAGCATGTGGCATTCGAATCTACGCTGTGCCAGTAGAAGCCTTCTCCTAAAGGTGATGTGAGTCATGAAGAGGTATTTACAGCTTATTTAAATGACAACTAGTAGTAATAATTCATCACTTAAGTACGTGTCTCAATACAGAGACAGATTGCTTTGTGATCACATTTTAAGGGGAACAACTATGGTCACATTTAAACACGGAAAAGTGACTTGTCGTACCTGATTATACTTTAGGTCATCAGTGGGCGACACGTATGCTCCTCTGTGCAGCGTGGAAGACCCGCTGGAGAGCTGACCTGCAGAGACAGAGAGGATGAGGACTTCCAAAGAATATTTTCTCTGAAGCTTTTATTCTAGGTAGTAGTGTGAAGGCAGAGGCGTGTGGGTAGGCTGTCAGTGTTATGAATGATGATGATGATGATGATTAAGGATGGCTTGAAACTCAACGTTTCCCGGATGAACATTAAAACATTGTACCGATCAAAAATATCGTATTAGACTTACAAACGCTCCCTAAAGTTCCCTGATTAATGAGGGACTCAATTACTATTTAGTGGATGTTTTGGATGAATCTTGTAGTGAAAACTGACCAACAGCATGACTAAGTGATATCAAATTCATAAATGGTTCACTTTGTTGTCTGATTTTAAGTGATAAGAATCCTAACTGATTTTAGAATTTGGAACAGGTGGACTTCCTCTAGAAAGTAGCATTTGGTGTATTTATGTATCATTGATAAAAGTCAACTTGAAAAGAATAGTTCAACATTTTGTAAACATGCTTATTTGCTGACAGTTACATGAGAAGATTAGTATGCTAAATGTGAAGCTAACGCCAGCAGCTGATTAACTTAGCTTAGCATAACGACTGGAAACAGGGGGAAACAGCTAGCGTGGCTCTGTCCAAAGGGAACATATTCAATCTGCAGCACCTCTAAAGCTCACAAATGAATATGTTTTATACCATGGTGAATACTCAATTCTGATTGGCTGACACCACATTAAACTAACTATTTCCTGGCTCCAGCTTCATGTTTTCTGTACAGATACTGTATGAGAGTGGTATAGATTTTCTATTTACCAAAATGTTGAACTATTGCTTTAATATTGTAAAACTAACACTTAGTGTTTTATTTATTTATTCCAAAGCTATACACTAAGCTGACAACACAATAGCTTTATATGAGAATGTGTTTTTGTGTCAGACATGCAGTGTGGAATTCCTACCCATCATGGCGTCCTTTCGGGATGTGTGTTCGCCCTTGTTGCCATGGTAACTGGCATTGCCAGTCGACTCATAGTCTGCCTTCCTCTCCTTCAATGCCATCATCTCCCTCGGGGAAGTAGGGGCACTCGCTACACACACACACACACACACACACACACACACACACACACACACACACACACACACACACACACACACACACACACACACACACACACACACACACACACACACACAGGGGATATCTTTAACCTTCAATCTATCATGAACACATTATCAATACGCTTTTGGATTCAGAAGCAGGAAACTGCAACAGGACAACTACTTACAGCACACTGGAGTCCCTTCACGGCAGAAAGGCCAGATTGATTTGTACTTCAAAGCATCTCTGGTTTTGTATTTACCTCAACAAAGGCACAGCACTCTGAGACTTCCCTGTCTGTATCATTTCCTCCAACCATCACGATAAAATGAGTAAAAAAACAGGGGGCACTAGGTGTTCTTTGTATTGCGACTCTGTGGTTATTGTGCCATTCTTCACAAATCTGTTTTTTTGACCAGGATGTGATTTCAAAGAGGTAACTATTGAGTCATCGCTCTGCATCTGCTTTACTCTTGCCTGTCTTCTTATTCTTTAGGTCTGGCTCTCTCCTTCTGTATTTACTACATGTACACATTTTAAGCTTAAAATTAATATAATTTTTACCCAAAAAGTAACAGAAAATATACACACCTACAGTTGTATACGAAATGTTGGACTGACAAGGGGTGTTGTGATCAGTGGCAAACAGTAATGAGTTAGATCTAGTTAGCCATGTTGGAAAAAACCTGGCTATTGATTCAGTGCCATATGGTTTAGTAGTGTTTCCTCTAATATTCAAAATCATTATCAACAGACTTTCACATAGAAGCTGCTGACTATGATGCAGCCCGCCAGCCTGTTTGTGTGGCTACATCTGTCGCCTTGTCTCTCCTCTGTGTAACACATTTAGCATTGATCCCTACACGCATTAATGCTCTGCTAGTATCTCCAGTCTATTGTAATATCGGCACCTACGCGGCCAATTATCCTGCTGCTCCGGTAAACAACTGTTGTAGGAATGTACACAACATTCAAAAGTTTCTTTTATATGTGAAAAAATTGCAACAGCAATAAAATTAAACAAATTACTTGATGGACCATCGGCTTGCACAATTGTAAACTGAGAAACAAAATAAAAAATGTGAAATTAGCTTCCAAACCAGTGTTTATCATTTTGCCACTGTCGGTTGACAGCCTCATAAATCCAGTTCTGGAGATTTTTTTTAAATGTGGTTCAATGAGACCCATTCAAATGTATATATACATACAAGTCATTTCAAACTGTTTTGAACTATGTATTGGCTAGCAGATATAGATCGATATACATATACAGTATCTCCCTAATGCAAGTTATGTAATACATTTATTGCAGAACTGAAACTATTATATTACAGAGAAAACTGTTAACTCATTAGACTCCGTTTCCATCTTCAGTCTGACATTGCCTCCAATCTTACCGATTTCTGTTGTGGAAGAAGATTCGATTCGATTTTCCCAATTACTACCGACCAACATGTCCGCCTGAATTTACCATCATTTTAAGTTGACACTGATCCGTAGCCATGCCAACATACTGGTTTTGCTGGGGTTTTAAGAGTGGAGTGGAGTGAAGTAAAAACAAACGCTTGACAACAGCTTGACAACGTTGGTCCCACCCATGGCGCTGATTGGCTACTCATACGCCAACCTGTGGCCCTCATTGGATCCACTACCTTTACACCTCTACTCTTTTATATCCGTAGACCTATACATTTTAAATATAAGCAACCTCACTTGGTTGGACCTGGTAACATTTCCGTGAAACTTCCCACACAGCACAAATTTGAATTGAATGTTCTCGCATTTATATAATAAAAACAGCAGCCCCAAATTAATCATGCACAGACAAGTTAAATGCACGTTGTGTTTGCCTTTTTACGAGGAATCTAATAAATGCAAATGACCTATCCTGTTGGATAGGTCTATAACAATGAGAAAGGTAATAAGTAGCGAAGAAGATGTAAGCTTTTACAAGTTTTAAAAATCCATCACTGATGCAGCCTGCGAGAGAACGTAAAAATGCTCTGCTTCCTGCATTGAGGCTCTTTCCGTAACAGCCCTGTTATGTCTGAGTAAAGTCATGACTTAAAAGGAACATTTACATAAAGGGCACTTTTGTCTGAATGACAGGAAGACATTACTTTAACACATCTAGACAACGCCAGCAATGGTATGTATTTCTTGTTGAAAAGGGCAGTGAAACTTTTTGATCAAATTCCACACATGTATCCATGGAAACAGATTGTTGTTGTTGGTTTCACTGGACATTGTTATTGTCCCACCATCAGTTTCAGACCCAGCTAAGAATTAAGCTCATGTAGAAAACATTACATTACACATTACATTTTTCTTCCAATTTTTTCAAAATCAGTGAACTTTAGGGGATGATGCCATGAGTTCAACAATACTGAAGCCTGGAAAGCTCATATTAGTCAAATCTCTAATTTTTGACAACACAAGGGCGGAAACTTTTAAAGGAGGCACCGTGCAAGGATTTTACTTGACAGCAGAATCATTTGGCTGTGGGCGCCGTGGTGTGAAGGTTAAAGCAGACTTCATCTAGTTTGGGGCAGTGTTTGTTTGACTGGACTGTACTAATAGAAAAAAAGATTGATAGAGGACAAAAGGGAACAGGAGACTCACCTGATCGATTGTTGGGTGAGGTCCGTACGGGAGAGATGGATGGAGTACGAGAGGAAGAATAAGGTCGCTGTCTGTCCCGCTCTATCGTGGAGGAAGAACCGACAAAATGATACTGGGAATAGCCGTCCTGAAGAACAGAAGAAAGGGAATGGAAAGGATGAGAAGAGGAAAGGGAAAAGAGACAATACTGTGTAGGAAATTATGCATCTAGATGTATCACCATTACTCAGCTTCCAGTGTTAATACAGCCAGAGTACATTCAGACTTTACCTTTTTGTAGAGGCTGCGGAGGTCTCTGTATTGCCACATGCTGTTCAGGACTTGAGATGCTGCTTTCACCACTTTAGGACTATGTCTGGGAATTCAGCAGAGAGGGAAAAACACATACAGTATAAAGCTTGACTGTCTTTGATTTTTGTTTTGTGCTAGTGGGAGCTATTAAAACAAACAAACAAAAAATGCAGAAGGATGAAGAAACAGACATAAAGCAGAGACACTAAACCAGTATCTAAAGCATTAGCTGACTGCGGTCTCCAAAGAAGAAAGAAAATGAAAATGCTTTCTTCATCTCCTCAAATATGGCACTTAAATTGTACTGAGGCCAAATTGCATAATGGCTTGCTTGATTGATTGATTGGCCAATATTTTATTCTGCATCCTCCAGGGTTTGACACAGCTGACTAATGGCTGTGGGTTTAATTGGCTCATGTGGCCTTATCATCGCCTAGCAAATTATTTCTTAAAGTCATTTTGGTAAATGTTATTGTTTCGGTTTCTGTGATTGCATGTGCAATCTTGCAGTGATGCAAAGCAGGGACATTAAAAAGAGTGAAGAACAAGAAAAAGATTTAAAAACAAAAGACATGTTTATCCATGGGTTTGTACCTTCAGTATCTCAAAAAAACAACTCCTAATGATTTATTCTTCGAATAGCGCAAATCAGTTTTAACCTATGATCATTCACAGTCACATGTGCCATACTGGTTGTTGAAAATGTTCTTTCTTATATCAGTTTGAAACAGTGTCTAATGCTGTTGTAGCTACTATCAAACTGTAAGAACACTGCCCCATGATGTCCCTTCTATACTCCCTTCTTCTTTCTTTACGGCCCCTTCCGCCTGACATCATCTTTCCATTCGGCTTACTTGTCTCCTTTGCTGCGGGCAACGCTGATGAGCTTCTCGATGCCGCCGGCGTCCCTCAGGGCCTTGGTGTTCTCCATGTTCTTGGTGATGACTTCGTGCAGTGCGCAGCAGATAGCCGTGATAGTGTCGTCCGACATGGTCTTCCCCGCCAGGATGCTGCTGTTGGTGCTTCCTCCGCCTCCTCCCCCGCCGGTACTGTTGTTGTTGTTGCTGCCTCCGGGTAAACGGTGCACCAGGTCCCTCATGGCGTATTTACCTGTGGCCAAGAGTGACAGGGTGGATGAGGGTTAGGTGGGATGATATTGTTTAATATTGTTTTTTTGGCAATCAATTTTTTTTATAAGATCATTTCTTTTGGCATTTCCGCCTTTGATCACCAGGACAGCATAGATATGAAAGGGGGAAGACATGCAGGGAATTGCCACAGGTAGGATTCAAACCCTGGACCGCTGCATAGAGGAATAAATCTCTTCATGTGGGCGTGCGCTCTACCAACTGAGCTACCCGGGCGCCCTTTGACAATACTTTTAATCTGCTGATGCAGAATATGGTGAAGGTGGGAACAACTGTACGCTAGAGAAAAAATCTATCTAAAGAGATAAAGATCAGTAATGAATATCTAAAGATCTATGTCAATCTATGTAGTTGATTTTATCTATAAAATAGTATAGATCTGAAATAAGGAAAACGTTAACGAACTTTCCTCTGCTCCTTCTAAAACACCCGGCTGCCACTAAGGAAATACAGCCTGGCTGTGTGGCTGTCAGACAATGATGACGACTAGGCCACATGATCTAACACAGACTGACTACATTTCCCATGATAGTTCAGTACTGCTGTCAGGCAATCTTGTCCACTCTGACCTCTCCCCTCATTCTGATTGGGTCATCACCCAGGCTGGTGGGGGTGGGGGCACATCATGTCCCACTGACAGTGGGACAGCTGACATGTTTCTTTTTGATTAATGTTGTGTATTAAACACAAACTAATACCAAAAATAATAATTATGTACAGTACTGTATGTATACTGGCAACTAGGTACTTTTAAAATGTTGCACATGAACCCTGCTGAGAAGAAATAGTATAATATAAGAAAAAAATCCGAAATTCCATATTAACATGCTATTTAGTAGGCTAAAACAATATTTGAATTTTTTTTATGCAACCATTTTAGATCCAATAATATGTGAATTGCATAGTATTTCCAGTGAAATATTACAGTATGCAAACACTGAACACTATATTGGCATAAATATCCCCCAATACAATACGGTAGTGTTGACAACGTTCATAACAGACAATTGCAGACAGCAACCAAGGCAGCTCTACAACACCAATAATGTTTTAAGTGTAAGTATAAGATTTCACTTTGCATAATATATTCCTTAAAATTGTTTAGACGAGTTTGCCTGCGCCTCGCATTTTGTAACAGCTGATGTACTCCAACAGACGTCAAGAAAACCCAAATAATTACAGCTCAGTGCCTCCAAAAAAGATACATACTAACATTATTTCACACAAAAGTATGTTGAACGAAAGTACACATATTGGGTATGTAGCGCATAGCAGGTGATTTCGGACATCGGTCTTTACCGATTCCACCATTACGATAGTCAGAAGCAAGTTATGCTACACTAGTTGCAAGACAAGGATATATTTAGCATGAGCAATGCATTAGTTACATTTACGGACCAAAGTCAGACAAAATGAGTCTCTGGGCTGAAAAACACTGAACACAGTACACTACCGAGCTAAAACTAGACCAGTTGCTTCAAGTAATACATGAACACTCCATCACTTCAACTTTCTTAATTACTTTTTCAGTTTAAACGATAACTGTCTTCAAATAAAAAGTTATTCACACATTTAAACTGGCTTATTACAGTAAGTTATCAAACATGATTGAACCATGTAAACAGCTTAATTCAAATATTGCCAAACACTTGCGGTATTGTCAATATTCACATTATTACAAACCCACAAACGCTGAAAGCAATCAAGTTTGTAACATTGCAGCAATAAAACACAGTTGGCTCACAGCGGACCTGTCTGTGCAGACTGTATTGATATGTCATGCTGAAAGCTACACAAGAAACACAATATGTCTCTTATCCAATTGTATCATGTCAACACAACACAAGGTGAGGGCAGGACAATATGCACGATCAAAATACACATGCATGCCCCTGATATAAGATTTACATTACAACCTACACTATACACATGACTGGTTGCATTCACATCTGTAGACAGCACACATAGTCAGCTTAGCTCAGAGCCTCAAGCATCAGACAGAGCAAGAGGAAGGAGGCATGTGGTTGTTGCAAGGGGACCAGCAGAAAAGCAGAGTTTATTACAGATATCAGTCTCCAAAGGAAAATCAAGCATCATACGATCAGTCAGAGCAACACCATTAGCTGCTTAAACGAAACTATCTTTATATCTGCATAAATATAGACAAATACTACAGAGACATGTATCTCTCTTTTGTTTTTATTAAAGACAACTCCACAAGCCCACTGCCAGTCTGCCATTCCTAACAGCAATAACACTCTACACAAGTGACATTTTAACAACTCATTTAAAAAAGATTACCTCTAAACATGTCTACTTAAACAAGTATCATATTCATTATTAAAGCGAGTAATTCTGCAAGTGGGTCAAGACAACAGCACTTGTTTTCAGTGCCATTATCTTAATGCAATTAATGCAGAATAAAGCACATTACTCCACTAGTATAAAAATAAAATGACACCCAAGTAAAACTCTTAAATGCAGTTAGTTTTCTTTGGAAATCATGCATTAACCCATTTGCAAATTGGCAATTTGGTGTTTGGCCCTTTGTGGAACTTCACTCTTTGAGTGTATATTTGTTTGCTGTGAATGAACAACTCACCAATGAGCTCCTTGTTCCTAATGTCCAGAGCCATGTTTCTCAGTGCGGTGGCCACGGCACAAACCACCCGGTCGTTGTCTATCCTCAGCAACTCCACCAGGATAGGGAGGCCCTTCTCCTTACGCACTGCAGCCCGGATATACACCGACCACTGGGCAGGACAGAGGGGGGAGGGTATGGGTGTGGACAGAGAGAGCATCAAGGACTTGTTTTTATGCCCTGTTATTCATGCACTTTCCTTTATTCTTTACCCTTTTTGCTTATTTCGGGTGTATTCTGATTGATTCTCTTCACTGATGTTTACATTATGGTTGGCTGACAAAAAATTCACAACTTTGGGGGTGGCAGTAGTTTAGTCCGTAGGGAGTTGGGTGGGGAACTGGAGGGTTGCTGGTTCAAGTCCTGGTATGGACCAAAGTACAGAGTGTGGGCTGGTAGCTGGACTGCACTGCCAATGTGCTCTTGAGCAAGGCACATTGTTCCGTGTTCTTGAGAATTCTAACTTTCAGAACACTTTGGCACCTACTGGAATTTCCAATATACTATGGCAGATGTCCTTCAGTATCACAGTGAGATAGGCCCAGTCCTTACCTTCCAGCTGCCAGCAGCTAGGTTCTGCAGGGCCCCAGCTGCTCCCTCCAGGGTGTCTGGGTTGGAGCACTCAGACAACAGTGTGAGGTAGGGCTTGACGATGGTAGGGTGCCATAACATCTGGATGCCTTTTGGGGGCTCCGCCAAGTCTGGAAATGGGCCGACGCCGTCCCACTGCAGAAGATAAAACATAATTCAGAATAGAAAAGCATTCTGAATTCTGTGTGAGGCGAGCTTTGACAGGGGTAGAGTGCCAGCATGGTCCCCTCAGGCAAGAACAGGGGAAGGAGAGAGAGGGAGAAGATTTACTATTCATAAGCAGTGTATAAATAGGGTGGCGTATTATCTATTTGTGCATTTTGTTTTTCTATCTCCTCTGTAATTCTCATCTGACATTTCCTCCTGCATTGATGATGTATTTTGGAAAAAAATACACACATACTGTATATCAATAATAACTGTGAAAGCGTTGGCTGTTAAATACAGAAGGTTTCTCAGTGACACTGCAATATAATTTAAACAGATTAGTGGTAGTGACATTTGACTGACGTGTGTTGATGAGTAGGTGCACATGTTGGACTTGTCGTCATATGCATCCTCCTTATCTTTAAAATACAGAGAGCAATGCTTAGCTAGCTAGCTACAACTGTTAAAATCGGCTAGCGACAGTCATTTCAGTTGGAAAACATTACAGCAGCTGGCAAAAAATGAGAAGCTTGCTTTTGTCGACCACTGCCTTAAATCAAGGACACATTTTTTGATCAATTATGAGTGGTAAATCTCTCACTGACAAGATTGTCTGTACACCAGATCGCTGTACTGTTCACACTACACAACTTGCTGTCTTGTAATCTGGAGTCTTGAAGTCGTTGCGGTTTTCACACTATAGGACTGACAGGCGACAGGGGGGGGGGGTCATAACTACAAGATATTTCACCACTAGGAATACCCGATGAGTATTGGTGCATTACAGTTGAACTGGAAAGTCGGAACTTCCGAGTTCCCTGTCGGGAAATTTCAATTGGAATGCCCACCTTAAGTTGGATTTCTGACTCGAAATGTCGAGATAGCCTCACAAACACCGACATCACAATCCAAAATGGCTACTCTGGGCATCAACAGTAGTGAAAACGGTATGAATATATTGTTTTTTGCACCTTTGTATTATTTGTGTCTCATTTAGTCAGTCGTACACACAGTCTCTCCATCTTCTATCTGTGGACAAGTTGCTACGGTGTTTCTACACGCAAAACATAGCACAATGCACTGATATCAACTGGAAATGCTAAAAAGATATGTAGCCTGCTTAGATATCTGGAATGCATCTGCGAGGTACCAGCAAGCCTCCCAGCTTGAGGGCTGATTTGCGAGTGCCGAGCCAATGCTTATTTGCCCCTGATCTGGGGTTTCTGTTGGGGAGCTCCAAAAAACTGTCAACAAGTGTAAAATCAAGGCTAAAGCCATGTAGTGTGAAGTAGGCATTAGGGATGGGGCAGGGCTTAGCAAACGGTCAATAGACACACATTAGCCACCTGCTATATGTTTACAAAGTAACTTATTATACCATCCACACAAAAGTTCAGCTCGTAATAGCTTTGTTTATGATTTTCTTTGTTCGGCGTCATTGTCTCTAAGCCCATGTCTATGTATCTTCCTGTATATTTTGGTCTGTGCGTGTGTGTGTAGGTCTATTGATTGAGAGCTACTGAAAACTGGAATAAGAGTCATTGTATGCTTAAACATAGATGGCCTGTACAGTGGATTCTTTATCTGAATCAGATTTGTAGGTGTGCTGTATATATTAAAGGTACTGGGATGTCCTGTGTGTTTCCTATTTGTTTTCATTATATAATATCAGTCCACACGTTTCTTTTGTATAAAAAATGATATTATCCTTCCACCTGCGATGACGTAATGTCACATGACATCTGATAAGGCTCTGTAACACTGCCAACAAACTGCACTGTTGTCTTCTTCTGGTTCTCTTTTCCGTCTTTGAATTTATTATTACACTACTTCCTCTTTCCCCTCTCTCCTCTCTAATCCTTTTGTATTTTCTAGCCCCACCCTTAACTCCAACTTCCTTGACTCTCCCTTTATATCTCCTCTCCTCCGACATATCCTTTCCTCCTCTCGTCTCCTCTCCTCTTCACTCCTCTCCTCATTCTCTCCTCTAATTACCCCACAGTTGATAGAGTTTTGCCCTCTCCAACAAGCTCCCCAATTGCTACTTCATGGTAATCACCCACAGCTGCACTGGAGTGGAGACAGCTAGATAGAGGGAAAAGAGGGGGGAGTTATTATCATTATGGAGAGGTTATGATTTGTCCCTTTACAATCTGATCCCAGGGTTAGTTTTACGATCCCTCATCTCTCTGGTTCTGCCTGGATACACAAAAATGTCCTTGACTTGGCAAATGGAAGTAAAGGCCTGGCTCAGTAACATTTTTTTTTTTTTTAAATCTCCCCTTTTCTGTCTTTTCTAGAAATGAAAGGGGGGGGGGAGCATGCAGGGCTAATGAGCAATTCACCCACCCTGTTCCACCGGAAGTGTCGGGTTTTCAATCCCCACAGCTTCACTAGAAGTTGTAAAAGACGTCTTCACTCAACCAGAATGTGATGCTGATTGCTTATTAGCATGACAAGAGGTTAGAGCCTCTCCAAGGCAGCCGTTTGGTTTCTGCCAATTCTACAACTAAAAGAGCACTAATTTTTTTAACTAACCGGAGGATGAAACTCTTCCTGCTGGCAGCAGATGGACAGACCCAAATCCAGAATTGTAATACTAAATCAGATTAGTATTTTTGATTCTGAGCACAGGTAGTCAGTGTATAGAAAGTCAATCTGTAGATAAAGCTATAATCTCCAGAACCTGCTGTGTGAAAACCTTGTATCATGTGTCTGTATTATTGCATGGAAAAAAACACACAAAAAAAACATTCAATTTAAAGTATCACATCATCATGCTCTTCTACATGTAGCTGTGAATCACCATATTCGGGGATGTGACCCTAAATAATCCTGGTGGAAGGTGAAGATCAGTTGTTAATGACGTATGAAAACAACTCTGGCTCAAACATCATCAATATCAAAGAAAACTGTGGTGCATTCATAAATATTCATTTGAAGCTAGAGATAGTGAGTGAACCAAGGATGAACTGATAAAATGTTCCAAAACTCAGTCACATCTGCTCTGACACAAAACGTAAAACAAAACGGTAGGGACAGTGTCTTAGAAAATACACACTAAATGCTCTTTAATAAAGGATGACAACCTTTTATCTGTTCTGCTGTTATTGTGCCTTATTGGCTCATTTGAATTATCTTGGCGTGGACATCTGTCAGGGAATACCAACCAATAAAGTTACAGCATTAACAAGTGCATATGCATGCAAAATGTAATGTGTGTAAATGTCGATTTTTTTATGTGGTCATTCAAATTCTATAAGATAATGTATTGTTGTGAAATGAGAGGGGAAGTAAAAGGAACCACCAGGAGCCCACAGAGCAAATACAAAAACAGAACCTGTCAAGTCCTCTTGATGAAATGCCTCAATTTATGAAGGTGCTACAGGTGGCAGCAATGACTGATTACCACATTCATTTCATCACAAAAGCATAATTAATATAACTCCCAACACAAAAAAACAAGACAGAGCAACTTTGAGAGCCATGTACCGTAACAGGTTAACATTAATCTAACAGTGTACATGAGCAACAGATTATTATATTCCACAGAGAGAATGTCCATCTGCCACCTTTGTATCTAGCTGCCATGTTCCTGCTTGTTGATGCCTTCTTTTGATAAAGTAGTGTTCACACATTGGGACTCAAACTTGCTGGCTCTCTTGTCTCTCACGAGCCCTGGAGCTTGTGGGCCTGTTAAGCATCAAGCCAATAATTTGTATACTCAGCTTTGATTGGACCATTATTTTCTGTCATTGCCACTACACTGGCGCACACTTAAGTAGTTCACTTCCTGAGAGATCTGTTTCCAAGCATGGTTTTCTTATCCAAGGAGTGTGATGAAGAGATATGAGAACTGGGAAGCCTGATTCGATGTGAACTAAACTGATGTTTACTGGCATCCTGTCGCTTCTTCAGTCTTTGAGTCTGTAAGTCCAAATTGTTTCACTGAATGCTAGGTTTAGCTAGATAACAAGAAAAGACAACTCTTGCCTCATTTCCACTGCATGGTTCGGCTCCACTCGCTTTTAGTAGCAGGCCCTAATACTCTATTTCGTTTCCCGCTGTGGATAGTATCCCCTCAGTATAGGAGGGATTCTCAGCTAATCGCCGTAGCAACACCGTGTGAAACTGCCATTAGATCATCTTCAACGAGACTCACTGGAGCCTTTCATCATTTCATTAATTTTTTGTCACCAAACAGGTCCTATCCAAACCTTTCGCCAATGGAAAACCAAAAAAAGAGCGAGTCAAGGGGAGCAGAGCTGTCGCACCACACAGTGGAAATGCCCTTGTATCTGTGTGCCTTCATTCAGGATATAGCTTGTCTGGATAATTATCAGAGGACTTGGTTACACTTTACTTGAAGGAATCTACATAAGAGTGACATGACACTGTCATGAACGTGTCATCAACATTATAAACAAGTCATAAACGTTTATGACATAACGCTTCTGTCATTAAGTGTCATTCGGTTTTTGTCATGACAAGTTAGGGTTAGGTTTAGAGTAAGAGTTAGAGTTAGGGTTCACGTGTCATAACAGTGTAATGTCACTCTTATGTAGATACCTTCAAGTAAAGTGTTACCGAGGACTGAGACAGAGGCATTAGACAGAGGATAGAGGCATTAGACAATGAGGAATCCACCAAATTATCATCATGAATTATAATAATCCAGCATATTATTAACTGGTGATCTGCAGTACTTTGTTAACACTCTTTCAAAACAAGAAACCATCCAATTTTAACTCACACAAAGCACCAGCAGTAAGTATTTGACCAAGAACAAAAAGTAAGAACTGTAAAAATATTCCCTTCTTCCAACTTTCTGTTTTCCCACCTGATCATGTCCCTTCTTTTTCTTCTTCTTCTTGCCCCAGCATCCGGAACTCTCTGCGTCCTTCCCGCCGGTGTCACATAGCAGACCGTCCAGCTCCTCTGACCCCCCTTGCTGGCTGTGAGATGTCTCTGCTGCCAGACGGTAAGACAAGTTCCTCAGGATGCACACACAGTTCTCTACGGTCTGATGGTAAAGAAAAAAGAAAGAGGGAGAGAGATAGGAAAGAGATGTGGAGAGGGAAAAATAGATGGACATGATGGAGAGACAGAAGGCAATCAGGCAAACAGACACACTTAAAATCGTACTGTAGACACAGTGCTGCTAGTATAATATCAAAAATATAGACATGGACACACACAGGCATAATGTAGACACACACACACACACACACACACACACACACACACATCTCTATATGTGGCACATATGCATACACACAAACAGATACACGTGGTTGCTCACATACGTAAAAGCACACACACGCGCGAACACACACACACACACACACACACACACACACACACACACACACACACACACACACACACACACACACACACACACACACACACACACTGACAAGGACTGCCAGCTTGGGATTTATATATATAGATTAATATGCATATACAATTTATGCACAAGACACAGATAGAGTAAATTTGCATACAACTGTATTGTAAATTAATGTAAATTATGTATATTCTTTACATAGTAATCACCACAAAACACATGTTCACAAAGCAAAACTAAGCATATCAATTTGAGTTCTTGGACAGTGACACACCCACACACACACACACACACACACACACACAGCAACATATTTTTTCATCGTTGTGCATACCCTCTTATTCAGGTGTTTTTGTGTGTGCATGAGTTAGAGGCTATGGGAGTTTGTGTGCACGACAGTTGGTTGTATGTGTGTGAGAAAGGTACCTTGCTGTCAATCTCACTGCTCCCCAGAGCGGTCTGGATGACGTAAAGCAGAGCGTCTGTCAGGCCCTCACACTCCCTCATCCTCCTGCGGGCCTCTTCGCCTGCAGAACTCACATTCCTGTCACACACACATTCACACGTTATCAATGAACAGTCCAACTGAAAACTGAAAATGCAGCACAGATATCCTACACACTTCTGCAAAGTAATACACACACCAACTCAAATCTTCCAGTAGTTTCATACACATTCATACCTGTGTGTGAGCACATGTGTATGTTGAAGTATATACTGTATATGGATATGTGCTACTGTCTTTGTGCCAGAGAGAAGAGTGCGTTGGAGTGTAATGCCCTTTAAATATCAAGATGGCTAGGAGATGCTTGTGCCCTCAATGTCAGTGAGAAATGGCACAAAGCTTTCAAAACTCCAAAAGCTGCTTTTGTCTTCACCATTTTAGTCTGAAACTAATCTGTGGTTTAAAGGCACGAGGTGTTTTGTTATACAGCTGCTGTGCTATACTTTAGACTTATAAAACAGTCATCAAGTGTGGCAATATGAAAGTTATAGACACATTCCAATAAAAAATAAAGTTTAGTTTTATTAATAAATAAATATTAAATAAGCAATTAGCACAGGCTATTTCTTTTGCTTAAGGGTTAGTCTGGATTCACCAAAGTCACACAACAACACAAACTAACTGTGTGTGCATGATTTTCAGCTTGTTGTGGAAAATGTCACATGGCAATATGAGGAAGGACACAAACAGATAAACACTAAAAATAAAAGCAGGTGGTACTTTTAAACCACTTTATATACTACTTTCTTTCACACATCTCTTTTATTTTGGATACCACCTGTTAACAGATTCAACTATCCTCAGTCTATTTAGCATAATTATTCCTTCTTAAACGTACAATATGTCATTTTCTGCCGCTAGGGGTCTCTCAATCAAAACAATGGATGCAAACAAGGACTTTTGATGACATCGTGAAGTGGCATTATGGGAGTTGTAGTTTTCATTGTTTAACACCATTGGCGATTAAAATGTATCTGTTCACGGAAGGGTTTATCCATTACAATTTTATCCACGTTACGTTTATTCATGTCATTCTGATAAAATAGCTGCAGTTTCTCACACATAATTACGTTTTCTCGAGTTGTTTTCTAATTGTATTGTTAGCTAGCTAGCTAGTTGACCAGTTAGCGAGCAAGCAAGCTAAAACCACAATATCACAATATATTTCACATCTGCAAACTCAACGCACATAATTCAAATTCAGCTTTCTAGCAACACAAGTTTCAGCAGTTCCTGTTAGTTGTCGTTAGTTGGCACAACAGCATATGCACATCGAGTAAAACAAGCAGTGAGTAAGTAGAGGGAGAAAATGTGTGTGTGAGAGGCAGTGAGGCAGAAACAGGGCTAGACAGAAAAAGAAAGGGACACAAGACTAGATAATATGATGGAGAGAGAAGAAATGGAGTAATAAAACGAGATGGAGACAGAGCACGGGATGGAGGGAGAGAAAATGAGTGAGTAGGGTAATGGGAGATGGAGGGAGAAAGAGAGAGCGAGAGAGAGAGAGAGAGAGAGAGAGAGAGAGAGAGAGAGAGAGAGAGAGAGAGAGCAGGTGGCCGGCGATATACCAAACCCGGCATGAAATATTCAATCTTTAATCAGACTTCCAGCATTCCCTAACGAGGCGTGAGAAAGATGAATTAGCCCTTCGAGTTTATGGAGCTGATCCACACAAAGCTATCTCCTGCAACACACACACACACACACACACACACACACACACACACACCACCAGAATCAAAAATACACACAGTAGCAGATGTGTGCATTTTCATGCACATACAGTGTTAGAAGGGACCCACGCTCCCAATATGTGTAGTTTGTTTTCACTGAGAGCAGGTAGAGTAGATATATTGTGGTTGAGATTAATGGACCACACAGTATAGTTATTGACAGAGAGACATATGCGCACACACACACACACACACACACACACACACACACACACACACACACACACACACACACACACACACACACACACACACCGACGTGACCATACATCTACGCAAACTATAATAATTCAGAGCAGAGACATATAGCCCACATAGCCCTCTTGCATCCGTTTTTACACACACACACACACACACACACACACACACACACACACACACACACACACACACACACACACACACACACACAGCTAGACACCCTTTAACACACATCTCTATCTCTATACAGTGGGGCAAAAAAGTATTTAGTCAGCCACCAATTGTGCAAGTTCTCCCACTTAAAAAGATGAGAGAGGTATGTAATTTTCATCATAGGTACACTTCAACTGTGAGAGACAAAACGAGAAAAAAAATCCAGAAAATCACATTGTAGGATTTTTTATGAATTTATTGGTAAATTCCTCGGTAAAATAAGTATTTGGTCACCTACAAACAAGCACGATTTCTGGCTCTCACATACCTGTAACTTCTTCTTTAAGAGGCTCCTCTGTCCTCCACTCGTTACCTGTATTAATGGCACCTGTTTGAACTTGTTATCAGTATAAAAGACACCTGTCCACAACCTCAAACAGTCACACTCCAAACTCCACTATGGCCAAGACCAAAGAGCTGTCAAAGGACACCAGAAACAAAATTGTAGACCTGCACCAGGCTGGGAAGACTGAATCTGCAATAGGTAAGCAGCTTGGTGTGAAGAAATCAACTGTGGGAGCAATTATAAGAAAATGGAAGACATACAAAACCACTGATAATCTCCCTCGATCCGGGGCTCCACGCAAGATCTCACCCCGTGGGCTCAAAATTATTACAAGAACAGTGAGCAGAAATCCCAGAACCACAGGGGGGACCTAGTGAATGACCTGCAGAGAGCTGGGACCAAAGTAACAAAGGCTACCATCAGTAACACACTACGCCGCCAGGAACTCAAATCCTGCAGTGCCAGACGTGTCCCCCTGCTTAAGCCAGTACATGTCCAGGCCCGTCTGAGGTTTGCTAGAGAGCATTTGGATGATCCAGAAGAGGATTGGGAGAATGTCATATGGTCAGATGAAACCAAAATAGAACGTTTTGGTAAAAACTCAACTCGTCGTGTTTTGAGGAGAAAGAATGCTGAGTTGCATCCAAAGAACACCATACCTACTGTGAAGCATGGGGGTGGAAACATCATGCTTTGGGGCTGTTTTTCTGCAAAGGGACCAGGACGACTGATCCGTGTAAAGGAAAGAATAAATGGGGCCATGTATCGTGAGATTTTGAGTGAAAACCTCCTTCCATCAGCAAGGACATTGAAGATGAAACGTGGCTGGGTCTTTCAGCATGACAATGATCCCAAACACTCCGCCCGGGCAACGAAGGAGTGGCTTCGTAAGAAGCATTTCAAGTTCCTGGAGTGGCCCAGCCAGTCTCCAGATCTCAACCCCATAGAACATTTTTGGAGGGAGTTGAAAGTCCGTGTTGCCCAGCGACAGCCCCAAAACATCACTGCTCTAGAGGAGATCTGCATGGAGGAATGGGCCAAAATACCAGCAACAGTGTGTGAAAAGCTTGTGAAGACTTACAGAAAACGTTTGATCTCTGTCATTGCCAACAAAGGGTATATAACAAAGTATTGAGATGAACTTTTGTTATTGACCAAATACTTATTTTCCACCATAATTTACCAATAAATTCATTAAAAATCCTACAATGTGATTTTCTGGATTTTTGTTTCTCATTTTGTCTCTCATAGTTGAAGTGTACCTATGATGAAAATTACAGGCCTCTCTCATCGTTTTAAGTGGGAGAACTTGCACAATTGGTGGCTGACTAAATACTTTTTTGCCCCACTGTATGTAGCACATATGCAAGTGCATGCACACAAACAGATACACATGGTTGACACATAAAAGCAGATACCCATTGGAGGCACGTGCAGTCTTAAAACACACACACACACACACACACACACACACACACACACACACACACACACACACACACACACACACACACACACACACACACACACACACAGGAACCCAGATAACCTTGCAGACAGAGATGCAAATGTAGTGATGGCAGGCTCAACACTCTATTCTCAGTCAACTTTTGCTGCACCTTTCCCACATCCTCAAGAGGAGTGTGAAAGTTAAATGCTCTCACACACTACTAAAATGCTTTCATATACACTACATTTAGTACTTTACATTACATTTTATAGTCACTGTTTTTCTTTTTAACCAATGTGCCTAAGTACAGAGCCAAAACAACAAAAAATATGTGCCCATGTTTTACTACTTCCAGACTGCACTGTATGACTAGCATCATGTCTCAAGTGTAAAACAAAAAGCCACAGAAGCTCTAAAGCCAAGTGGTGAGTCATCTTAAATGCAGCTAAGTCTGTCAGCTCTCTGTGTGTACAGTGGTAAAAATAACACAGACTACTATCTAAAAATACCAAGACTGTTGTGAAATGAGAGATAATTATTTCTCTCTTTGAATTTAGTTTGTATTAGCAGCAGTCTTGCCAACACTGTGACTTTCTCTCTAGATTTAGTGACGTTACAGACCCTCTTAATTTCTAAAGCGACTAGCGACAAATTTAGCGACTTCAGGAAAGCGAGATATATTATATTGTAATTAATTGTAATGTATGCTATTCAGATTAATCACAGTCCACGGCTCTTCGGCCCACAGCACAAGGTCTCTCTGCCGCTCCTCTTGCGCTGTGAGCAGCAGGCAGTCAGCCAACACAACCACTGAGTTTAAATCACAAATTATAAAAATGATATGTGATGAGGTCACCGCTATGCAAATGAGCATTTGACGTCACCTGGCGACTTTTAGCGACTTTTGGAGCAAGTGCTAGATAGTGATCAGCAGCCTGTGACAGCAAAACATCTCCGCAAAGTGAGTGAATATGTCCTTTCTCTGCTGAAATACTTGCAAAATCAGTTAATCTTCTAATAGTTATCTTCTTCAGTTTACCTTTTTAGGGTATTTGCATATAACTGATCACCACGTGTTTCATTTCAAAATGTTTATATGATTAAAATTGTAAAAAAAAAAAAAAACATGAAAAACATGTTGTCGCTTTTTGAGTAGGAGTGTTGTCAAACATTGTTTGGACGCGCCACTGCGTCTTTCGTCCTCAGAGGGTTAAAGGTGCAGCAGGTAAGCCTTAGAAAACTAACTTTCTGTCATATTTGCTGAAACTGACCCTATGTTCCAGTAGAACTACATGAAGCAGGTCATTTAAAAAAAAATCCAGCTCCTCTGGCACCACCTACAGCCTGCAGTGTGATTTGCAAAAATCCACTGCTTCCTGTTCAGATGCACCAATCAGGGCCAGGGGGGGGGGGGGGGGGGGGGGGGGGGTTGTCTAACTGCTTGTCAATCACTGCTCATGCACACGCATTTCATAGCGTCCTCCCCCTTCCCGTCGCACAAGCTGCAGATAGGTTCCCCCTGCTCTATCGTGCACAGCTCTCCCTTGTGGAGGGAGGGGCTTAGGAGACCGTTTTGGGCTTTAGCGGAAAGGGACTAAGAAGTTGGTGATGTTAAAACATTTTGGCTAAGTCCTGGATCTTCGCAATCCTACCTACGGCACCTTTAATAGGTCATACAATAACAAAGACATTTTTTTTTAGAAATACAGTATCTGTCTTCTTAAAGCTTTAGTGTGTAACTTTTTGATATTAATGAACGCCCGTTACATTCAAGCCATTGCCAAATGAGTTGATACAGAGCTAATCAAGACTATCAGCTCCACACAACTCTCTCTGTATTTCTCAGTATGACTATGTTCAGAAGACTGTGTCGTCTGGCGACTTTTGGAGGGGGCGGTGCACGATCACGGAAGGCTTGTAACATGTGGATGCGCCGACCATAGATATAGAACAATGGTGCCGACAATGTTGTTGTCATTACTTAGAATTCCTCATGGTGGTGCCAGAAACTACACACTATAGCTTTAATGTTGGATAAGAAATAAAAACATTGGAGAAACAGAGAGGGACACTGACCTGAGGCAGCCTGTGGCATTGCGGAGGACCTGCGAGGAGTGTAGGTGCAGCTTGCGATCCTCCTGTGTATGTGGGGAGGTGTCCCAGCCTGAGTGGGGAATGATCACAGCGTTGGTCAGCACGGCGAGGGCATCCTGGATTATGGGCATCTTCAGGGCGTCACATGACGACAGGTTCCACAAAACACCTAAAGACAACAGGGAGACAGGAAGTGAAAACCAATCCAAAGAAACATGAAAAACAGAGGAAGTAGACAGGAGGAGAGACAGACACAGACAACTCCAGGGCGAAAACATTTGAAATATTTAGTAGGCTTTAGTGAGCAGCTTGATCAAACACACACACAGCAGCACAGACAGTTACTTGACTAACTTACTTTACAGCAGTCTGAAAAGCCTGCTTTCAAATGTGTGTTCTCAAAACTAGTACCCTTTTTTCATGGAAGATATTTTGACATGTTACAGTAGGAAAATGACTGCTGTGAATAATGATAACTCTTGTTTTATTTGATCACACCAGCCGTGGTGCTAAACAGGGCCAGCTGAGGCGAGTATAGACTGTAGGCTTCAATCAGCCCGCATCCACACTCCACCTCCATTTTTGGATTAGCGAAAGTGCTGGAGTATTGGAGTAGCCAGGCACTGCCAAGATAGTGGCGAGTAATTAATGATAACTGAATTTCATTTAGGTAATTCAGTTTCAGGGTCCTGGTACTGTGCATGCTGTCTGTCACACGATCATTGCTGAAAAACCAACAACAAAAGGAAAGGGCACTGTTTGTTTGAAGTTACTTACAAAACACCAAATGTCGATTTAGACAACCTAAGTTTTTCATATTTTAACTTGCTGCTTTCAATTGTTCATCAGTTGACCACAGCTCTTCCCCACTTGCGGACAAACAGACCTCAACAATAAAATATGGTAACATAATAGTTGTGGGCCACCAGCAGCAGCCACTTGAATGTAAATGAAACTGAATGACTTTGGCCTGGCCCAGCCTGGCCTGTCAGGTGTCTGCTGCTGAGCCTGGGGCATCTGTCCAGGCGTCATGCTACAGAGCACCGGAAAATAGTGCTGCACATTTCCTTCGCGGACGCCATTGTAATGTAGGCTCTGGGTTGTGCTGCAGAGCTGGCTACTAGATGCCCACTTTATTTTCATCCTCAAGATCAACCGGCAGTTCAATAAAAATATATATAAATATATCTAAATAAAAACGAACAGAGGCAGTGTGGTGTATATTATTTGTTTTACCGTAAATACACATTAGGATAAGGGGTGTGTCTGTTGTCAGTGTGGTGGAAAGCTCTGAAAAAAGCTATTTTTTATATATACTGTATATTTTTTTGTACATCATTAAACCTTATGTATTGTTATGCTCAAATATGGCAGCCATGCTTCAGTAGTTGTCATCATATTTAAATGCTTTATTTAAATAAATAAATAAAGGTTTAAAAAAAAGGGTTAGAGAACAAGAAATGATTCCTCAGAATGGATATTAGATCATGCCTTGCGTCCAAAATCGCATACTATGCATTATATACTTAATATCATCAATTATTCAGCATACTTTCGTGTGACTGTGAATAAACAGTATGTATCTTTTCGGACGCACTGAGCTGTAATTACCACATCACTTCCTGAAAGCCTCTTTGCCTGTTGAAGATGCGTAACCATGGTAACCTGTGCAAAACTCAGCTCTATGCTCCAGACTGTCAAACTCTCAGCACAATTCCATTGTTTCCACTGAAATAGAAATTCTAAATCAGCCAGAACTGAAATCTTAAGGCTTGCCACTTTAAATTACTGGAAAAGGTAAGCAACTAGACCATCTGTCGGAGGATACAAAATCACAACCAATCATCAAACGGTCTAGCATCAACTCTTGCCTTTTAAGCCTTTAATCTTGATGATGTCATCATTGGAATGTCATGACATCACCACCATTCTTTTTAAGGTGTGTCCAGTGTCATAGAATCCCATTTCAGTTTTTCAGTTTTATGTTGGAGTACTTCCAACCTTTTATTGTAGGAGTACCTTGTTGGAGATCATTTCACAGTTTTGAACTTAAACATTCTGAATGTGTCCTAGTTTATTTCCCTGTTGCAGAAAACTATACACTTGTATATGCTTTAATTACCTTACATTTAGTTTCCTTGGGCTGCAGTGCATGCGATAAACTTCATCTTACAGGAGGTTAACATGTACCCATGTATCTGTTGCCTATTAATGCAATTCCAGTGACACAGAGAAAAACAGGGAAAGACTATTTATTATACTATCCATTGAATAATTACATTTGAAACAGGCAAACACAATGAAGCCGCTACAAAACACTGACACTAAATCCATGAAAATGGAAAAACTACAGAGTGAACTTAACAGGGCAAAACTTAACGAGCAACGGCTAATGGACCAAAACATGGAGCAGAAAAAAAGGCTCGCCGAACTAGTTAGAGCAGATATCGCTTTAAAAAAGGAACAGGGTGAGGTTAGTCTACTTAAAAAGAAAATCACTCACAGGGACAGGCATTTAGAGAAGTTAAGGAAAGACCTATGCAATATCAAAACTGAACTTTGGGACGAAAAGACCAGCAGGGCTAATGAGCAGACTAAGTCAGAGGAGATAATTGCACTTCTCACGAAGGAGTCTCAGGAATATCAGAACAATTTCTCCGTGGAGAAGATGTTCAGGGAGCAGAAGGAGAAGGAGTTAGAAAAGTTAATTAACACACAGTCGGAGAAAAAAGATTTGATCTTGCGTGTGCAGAAATTGCGTCATCAGGTGCAAGAGTTGACAGGGAATAAACATTATGCCCTCAAAAAAATTGAAGAACAGAACCAACTGTTGCAAAAGAAGGAAGCAGATATGAATTTGATAACAGAGGAGTTAAATAAATTGAGATCATATGCAAAACGTTGCAAAGAAGAAGTGGAAAAGCTGACCCCTTTTAAAGACAGACTTGAGACAGTACAAGAACAATGTGAGAGACAACTGAATGAAGTTATAAGACAAAAAAAACAAAATGGCATCTATAAGAAAGAACTGCATCTAATTTCAAAGGAGATAGGGATACTGACAAGCAAGAATGAGGACTTGACTATTTTGTATAAGAACCTGGAAAACAATATGGACATTGTGCAGCAAGAAAAGAAAACCCTAACAGTGCATTCCGAAAATCAGAAAAAAGAGGCAGAGAAACAGCGTAAGCTCATAGAAAACCTGGAAAGTGAACTCAACAGCTGCAGTGAACTGAAAACCAAACTCCAAAATAAGGAGAGAGAGCTCGCCAAGCACACTATGGCCAGAGACATGGAGATTATGAATGTTAGAAATCTGATTAGTGAGTCAGATAGCCAGCAAAGACGGCTAACAATCCAGATTGAGGGTGTCAGGACTGAGAAAAAACTCATCACGGAAAATTTCTTCGAGGCTCAGAAGGAAATGGGTCGGATGAACAAAACGATTCGAAAACTGCATAATAAACTGAAAGGCAAGGGCCGTGAAGCCGATTCAAAGAGCACAGAGCTGATCATGGTAAAGAGGAAATTGGGTTCTCTGAGGTACCAGCTGGAAAAAGTGAGGGAGCAGCTGGCAGAAACAAAGATGGCACAGGCGTTTTCTATAGTTTCTGCTGATAAGGACCATCAGCTGGCAGAGAACAAATTGGCCAAGATCACGGTAGAGAAGGAGAAGTTGGAACACGAGTTGCAGCAGTACAACGAACAAGCTGTGCAGCAGAAACGGATGCTAAACCTCCAGGATGCTGAGAAGGCCACGCTAGAAGAAACGGTCAGGGAATATGCAGATACAGTCAAGTCTCTCAGGCTGAAGAACAAGAGACTTCAGCTTGAGCATGACGTCAAAATCACAATACTGCAGCGGCATGCAGCCACTTCACGCCGACAGAGAACTAGGTGTAAAACGAGAAATCTGAATTCCTATCTTAAGCTGATGTACAACCAGCAGAGCCAAAACCTGCTCTCTGTGAAAATTCAAGACATACAACTTCTGAAAAAAACCAAGGAGATTGAGGAGCTTAAGTGCAAGTTGGCACGGCGGCCAGACAATGCAATACAGAAGTACCAAGAGTGTCTGAGGGATAACAGACACCTGAAAAAAATGGTAATGGCATCACATGGACTCCTCACGGCGTACGAGGCAAAGAACAAGGAAGTGGAAGAGGACAACAAAAGACTGACAGATAAACTGAGGAAACTCAAGTTGGAGTACAGGTACACCCACTTTCCCCCTATTTCCAAACTGCTCCTGTCCCCCTCTGAGGACAAATCAAACGACCCTTATGTGTCTGGGCACATATCAAGGCACACCCTAGAGTTTGTTCACTTCCCACAAAATTCCGAGCGTCAGTCTGAGTGTGAAGGCAAGCTGAAGTTCGCCCCCCTTCCTCCCATCTCCAATAGTCTCCAGTGCCAAGGAAGAAAAATCAGGCCACGCCTGCCACCATGCTAAAGTTCCTGCCAAGGATGGGGAAGTCATGACCCGCCCAACAGTACCTGTGATAGGCTAGTGTTCATTTCCTTTATTAGTTAGGTTTAGGCATGAGGAGTGAGATTGGCAACCCGTTCTCATTCCGAACTCATAAAATAAGGACGTTTGGACAGTGGCCGTCAGCGTCTGATGCGACATAAAAGGCGTCCTTCAGCGTACTTGTGCAACGCACCGGGGAAAGCAGCAGTTAGATAGGATTTAGTGAGTAGTATGTAAGGGCGAATTTCCACACTGGGAGGTTGGGTGGGTCAAACACAGGACTTTCACCCAGGAGAGCAGGGTTCGCGTACCGTTTGTCACGCTTGCTATAGTCGCTTTTTTCTTTCCTCCCGCGTGTAACGGAACCGTACCCCCACCCACGACCCTTTCCTAAACCCAACCGTCCCGTAGTTCCCGCGTGTCACGGAACCGTAAGCCCACCCACGACCTTTTCCTTAACTGCTTCAAAAGGGACTGCAATAGTCCCGACCAAGCGCGTTTACATAAAACGCTAAAGGAGACCTTTAGCATCAATAAGAACGACAAAGGCACCTGACCAAACGTCCCTATTTTACGAGATGGGTGTGAGAGTGTGTTGAGATTGGTTAGGGCTACACCTTTTAGGGCAGCACTGTGACTTAGTGTCTAGCATCGACCTCTTACAGAAAGGGTCCTGGAGGGTTCAAATCCATCCAACAGGAGCCTTTCTGTGTGGAGTTTGCATGTTTTCCCCATGTGTCTGTTTGGGTTTACTCCGGGTGCTCCGGTTTCCTCCCACAGCCTAAGACATGCAGGTAAGATACTATACATGGGCATCTTATGCTCTGCAGGTCGTCCACTAATCGCAGGGTTGGTGGTTTCATCCCCAGCTCCTCCTGCACATGCTAGTGTCCTTAAACTGAACCCCATTTAAAAAATAAACAATTGAGAAACATATCAAACAGTAGTGATGTTTTATAGTGTATGCCATATATTATAGAATTGTACAGATTTTTGCTGAAAATGCATGTGCACGGCGATCACAAGCAGCCGGTGTCAATCTGCTAACAAAAGTGATTTTCCCCATTCAATATCTCCATTGATGTTTCAAAAAAACTCAAAGGTACAAGACTGTGTACATACACAATCATAAACTTCAATTGTAGCAGCTCACTATAGCCGTTCGCGGGTTTGCAGGTGCTGTAAACATTTCCATGGTAACAGTGAGCTCCATCAATCAGAGACGTCGCTGTTACACTTAGGATTGTGGGTGGTGGTACTCCATGACAACAAGGTTGATGTTATACGATGTTGATGTTATACGTACTTGTGGCTTCTACAGAAGCATAAACCATCATTTCACTTCTTGTAGCTCGTGGTAAGGCTACTTGGGATGGTTTAGACATCATGGCTAATAATGAAAATCCTTAAGAATAAAATTAATTGGAGTTTGCACTTCCGGAACCACACTGTTGAGTTCTATGTCAGCCTCTGTGTTGTGTTCATCCCACATTATTATGAAGGTTGAGTTGGCATTAGCTATCTCTCTTTTATGGGTCTAGATATGGTGATGGAAAATGACCAAACTGTCAAAACTCCCATGCAATATCTAGTCCTGTAAACACACCTCACTTTTTGTCCACAGGGCTTGCTATGTGTTACTTGTCTAATATTTCAAAACAAACTTTAATTTATAGCGACCCAGTGCTGCAGTCATTCATTTAGAAATGAGAATAACTTTAAAAGAGAAGTTCTAAAGGCAGTAAATCACTTACACATTTTCCACTGCACATCTCTGCTGCTTTTAATCCTCACCTGAATTCCAGATACAGTGACCAGCCAACCAAGAAAATGAGAGTGAGTTTTCTCCTGCCTACCAATTACTGTTCACTCTTTTTGCCAGTCGCCACAAACATACACACACAACTGGTCGTTGAATAGACAAAAGATCTCCCTCTCTAGAGACCCCCCCCCCCACACACACACACACACACACATATACACATACACACAAAAGGACAGAGAGGGTAAGAGGAAAATCATCCCATTTTGCTGCAAACCACTTTTATGTCTTGAGTGGTTTAACACACATATAAACACAAACTGTGATAACCTTGAGGAATGATGCAACACATCATAATTGTCGTCGACCTTCGTCTTCCAAAGTGTCTATGTCCTAATGTATGTGCTCATATAATTATATGTGCATTTGAGAGTGTACACTTCTAGTCACATCTGCACATATCTACTCTTCTCCTCTATGGTTGTAATTATAGCTGTAATAGAGGTAAAACATCCTATCCTTAGATCTGTGTGTTTGGAATAAGGCGTCCTCTCTTAACTGCCGTGTTGTTCACCCTCAGCTGAACAGCAACTGTGTAATTACAGCTTCTGTTATCTGTCTTTGTGGGTTTGTATGACTTTGTTCTTTTGTGTGTGTGTTTGTGTGTGTGTTTGGGTGCGTGTGCATCTAAGCCACCTCGACAAATCAGTCTTAACACCCTGTCAGCCGTTTGGACTCGGTATTAAGGCGGCAGTGTCAGTGTTTGTGGTCAGAAGAAAATTCTAAATAACTAGCTTCTGGCTTCATGGCGGTAATTAGCTGGGCCTGTCATGTGTCTTCTCTCTGTCTCATCTTATCTACTGCTCAAGAGGGCCAAGAAGGCGTCCTGGGTTTTTGATAACCTTGACATTATGATGTGACATGTAATAATTCTAGCTGACCTTGATTTCCACATCTGTGAGTCAACAAATGCTGCTATGAAAGACTTCTCATACTGTTTTCCCCCAACTGAACTATTAAAGGAACACTGACATTTCGTTAGCTTGTTTGGTGTCTTACCAAAAGTTAAATGAGAAGGTCTACTATATGTTATCTCTGGGTCTTAAACTTACTCTGGCTAAGCCACAGTCCACTTTGTTAAAGAAGCACCCTACATTAAGTCAGAAAATGTGTTGCAGAAAAGCGTTGTTATACCAACTCTTAACATTTAAATTCTTAGATTTAAAAAATTAATACTGTACCATAAATACTAGGAGAGAGTCCACTTTTTCTGCATAGATCTTGCATGGATATGTATGTCTGAACAAGGTATCCTCATACAACGGTTCATATGATATCTTTCAAAAGTCATGCACAATCGTTTTATGTGTTATCCTATGAATCTCATACCCTGGAAATCCAGAGTTCTCGTGAGAGCACAATTAAAATTTTCTCAGCGAGTCACTCTGGCATTCGGTAATGATGCTCATTAACTATGCCCTTGTAGCCGTGCTGCACCAATCACATCGGTGTATCTGATATAGGCGGGCCAGAGGCGAGCTAAACAGATGACGACAGCGCTGCGACGTCAAAGTCATTAGTAAACATTGCAAGATGGCTACGGATAAACACCAGTTGTTTGAAACGGCTTCGGCTGCTACAATGAACGAGTTAGAATTGGCTTTTTATCTGAAAAAGGAACTGAAGACAGCGCTCAAATCGTTCCTTTGCATGAAGGACGTTTTTGCTGTTTTGCTGACCAGATACGGCAAGAGTTTAATCTACCAGTTAGCTCCGCTGGTAGCTAAGCTCAAGATTTCCAATGCTTGGTACCACCCGTCGAGTTGGGCCATTTTCATTACTCATTGCCAGACCCTTAATCTTTCGGATTTGGGTCTGGATTTCTAGGCTACGAATCTAAAGCAACACGAGCAATAAGTGCACCTGCACAATCCCCTGCAGTGCAGAACCTGTTTAGGCAACAGAACTACTTGGTTAGGTTTAGGAAAACAAAATGAATGCCTTTTGCAATCAAAGAATATGATTAACATTTTTTGTTGTTTTCAGTTGTGGTCCTCAAAGTAAACTTGCTCTGAAGAAACTAAAATATGTATATAATTAACCAGCACAATTATAATAATAATAATAATAATAATAATAATAATAATAATAATAATAATAATAATAATAATAATAATAATGTAATCTCCTATAGAGGAGAATGTGCATATTATGCATACATTTTACAAGTCAATGCACTGTGGTTTACTAAGTAATAACCATATGTTAAATTTGGCAAAATATAATGCATGACATATGATGTCATGCTGCAGCTGCAAGAAAAGGATGATTTTTTATCATCGTGAGTAAAGTCAGCTGTTTGCCAGAGTCACTTCTTGCTGTGCAGAGAATGACATCATCTCCCTGAGCTGAAAGGCAGCAGGATTTTATCTTTGATCTGAAACACACGCACACATGCACGCACATGCACACACACACACACACACACACACACACACACACACACACACACACACACACACACACACACACACACACACACACAGAACCATGAGTGAATGACAGATGAAGGAGGTTAATTGCCTCAGCCTTGAGTTGCAGCAGTTATATTGAGGAAGAGGAAATTAATATGTTGCCTGTCTCTCTTTGTCTCTGAAGGCATTTCACATCTCTCATTTGCACTGTATCGTCATTCCCCTGTCATATTTCTCTCCTCTGCAACATATCCTTGTTCACCTCTTGATCTCTTTTTTATTTATTCTCCTGATGTATTTTTGTGGACTCCTGTCCCTGTGTGAACCACCTTGTATATAGGAGACTTTTATAAAGATGTTATTTAATATTTATTGACTGAATAAATATTTTTTAAAACCCATTGATTCAGTTTATATGTTAGAGGTGAACATTATGTTGGGGAAAAAGAAAATTGTTAAGTACATCTTTGTTGTTGTAAAATATCAAAAATGCTTTAGTATTTTAAGGCCTGTTACATATTCCTATACTATTTACAGTGACTTTAAAGTGCTCATATTATGCTCATTTTCAGGTTCATAATTGTATTTATAGGTTATATCAGAATAGGTTTACAGGGTTACATTTTCAAAAAACACCATATTTTTGTTGTACTGCACATTGCTGCAGCTCCTCTTTTCACCCTGTGTGTTGAGCTCTCTGTTTTAGCTACAGAGTGAGACATCTCACTTCTGTACCATCTTTGTTGGGAGTCGCACATGCGCAGTAGCTACGTAGGTAATGACTACTACCCAGTCAGAATCAGAGTATGAGGGAGTGCCATGCTAGCAGCTAGGCGAGCATTATAATTGTTATTATGTTACAAAGTGACGCACGTTCATCACGGAAGTAAAGGCTGGACTACAACAGAGCTGTTTGGAGCAGTTTGTGAACGGTGTTTTCAGTGGACTTTGGGCTTTTTCACTTTGGAAGCATATTACATGCAAAAAAAAGATATATAACACAATAAAGGAAAGGGAAAATGCCAAAAAGCATAATATGAGCACTTTAATGTGTTCTAAATTCTACCAACTTTGTGTGCTATCTTAAATTCTTTAAAAAAAGGGGGGGGAGGGGGGGGATGTCAATTGGATGTCTGTTACATGCAAAATCATTCGACATTGCAACTACTGACATTATACACAACTAATAACACTCTATACCTCCAGCAGCACTTTTGATATTGTGTCAAGCATCTGAGAGGAAAAGCTTAATTTGGTAGCAATCAATTTCTGCACACGTGTATTGTCCTCAAACTAGAAGCCCAGGCATAAGCTTTACTCTGTTTTCATAATGAGGTGAACATCGATCACTGTTAATTACTTGGCACACACAGGCCTACAGCTTTGTGTTAATGAGCCTCGGCCATAGCGTGGAATCGTGTTTACTCAGTTTGGGTCCTTTAACGTCATTGTCATTCAAAACAGGACACAGTGTATCTAAGCAGTATACTGTCAATCGCATCAAGGGCAACCAGATTTGGTTTGCAAAGGAATAAAAAAGCTCTATACCTGTACTTATTTTTTGTGGGGGATTTATTTGGGCTTTTTGGCCTTTATTTGACAGATGACACTGTTCAAGGCCGAGGGGAAACAAGGGGGGAGTGAGGGGTATGACATACAAAAATTATCCCAAAGCTGGAATTGAACCCCGGACATTGTGGTTATTTGGCAAGCACTGTGTTATGTGTTAATTCATTCAGACATCATATTATATCTGTTTTTATCTAGTGTTGTAAAGCAGAAAGAAAAGACAAGAAAAGGTAATACATTTGGACATAATCCCTTGTGATGATTTTCAATCTGCTGTTAACATTGTATTTACCTGCAATTAAGAAACAGATTGAGCCTTAAAACGTTTTACTGGAAAACTGCATTAAAATTATGTTTAACTGAACTAAAAAACAAGTTAATGAGTACAGTATTAAGAAAACATAGCTGCTGCATGTTTCTATGTAGCTTTTTTGTATGTTGATGCCAAAATACACATCTTTTTGTGTTATTTTCCCTTTATTGTGTTTGTTTCTTTGTTTATTGGCTTAATACATTTCTATTATAAAGATATAGGCATTTTTTACATAGTTCATGGTCGTACTATATGTAGCACTATGTGTGCGAGTGCTGTTGTTTTTAACCAAACCAATAATTCACCAGAGAGATGGTACACAAAATGTGCTGGATGACTTTGTAACACAAATCCTAAACTGTTTTAATTTTGTAAATAACATACAGTTTGTATTGCAGTTCCCCCTTTTAATCTGTGTTTTCCTTACTCTTTCGAGATGTCGCTTTCCATCTTTTTGC